>JAOWBL010047329.1:0-24979 GCA_028564865.1 Zenarchopterus dispar | reverse complement strand
ATATATATATATATATATATATATATATATATATATATATATATATATATATATAAATGTATGTCTGTATGTGTGTATAAATGCATGCATATGTGTAGCTATGTAGGTGTATATATGTGTCTATCGTATATATGTATGTATTCTGGTAGGTATTTATAGAAAAGGTATATGTCTATATATATTGTATGACTGTATATATATATTTATGCCATGTATATATCCATTCATTCATCCATTTTCTATACCCGCTGAATCCATCACTGGGTTATGGGGGTCTGCTGGAGCACATCCCAGCCCATTGTAGGCAAGAGGCAGGGGTACACCCTGGACAGGTCGCCAGTCCATCGCAGGGCTACATATACATACCAACAACCACACACTCACACCTGCGGGCAATTTAGAGTTCTCAATCAACCTTATATACATGTTTTTGGGCTTTGGGAGGAAACCGGAGTACCCAAAGAAAACCCATGCAAGCACAGGGAGAACATGCAAACTCCACACAAAAAGACTCCTGCTGGGAATCAAACCAGGAACCTTCTTGCTGTGAGGCAACAGTGCTAACCACTAAGTCACCATGCTGCCCACCATGTATATATTTCACATTTATGTATAAATATAGCTATCCACACCAGTGTGCTTACCATGAACTGTAATATAGTATACAATACTATATAGTAGCTGTATCTAAAGCACTTGGAATAGCCTTGATGTTGAAATGTGCTATGCAAATAAACTTGCCTTGTCTAAATAGATGACAAATTTGTATGTACTTTCAAATAGGTGTTTACACGTTTGTCTCATTTTCTGAGATCTGCACAACGTTTTTTAAAATCATTAGTTGCTATGTATATACACACAAATGGATATATGGTTTTGCATGTAAAATTGACTTTATAGTTGACTACATGTATATGACTTCATAACTGGTATATTTACATATGTGTGAGTGGTAAAGATACATGTATGTATATTTCTGTACATAGAGAGAATGTGCATGGTGCTATCATGTAACCCATATGTATCTATGCCTCCACCTGCCTCTCAGTCCAGACATTTAATTGTATTCACAGGTTCACACACATCCTACACACCTGCCACTCACATCACATCCAAACACACCTCGCACAGTAATTATACAACCATATAGGGATTATCATCCCCTTCTGTCTGTCCTTTTCTGTTTGTATATATTTATTTGTCCTTCATTAAATTGTCTATTTTGTATTCCAAGACTACAGGTTACCCACTCACTCACACCCACTACAACACACTACACAGCCACCAAGCTGCACCCATCACTGTCTTCTCTGTCCTGGTCTTTCATGTCCCACTGTTTGTGATTTCAGTTTCTTTGACAAAAACATTTTCTTTTTTTTTAGTTTCATTTTTCTTTTTCTTTCTTATTGTCTTTATTCCTACAATGCTAGGGCACAGCTATTATCTTTATGCCAGTAATGATAAAAATTGGTCGCAGTCACAATCACAAAGAAAGTTATGGTTTGCGGAGACAGACACTTACCTTGCTCAAATTTTTCCTAATCTAATGCAGTATTTAATCGATTGGACATTTAAATTTACCATGATTAACTGTCAAAAGAGTGGAGGTGAAAAGGCACTTTAACACTGCTTTGTTTATGTTATACATGACATCAACAAGAGTGCATGATTGCAATGCGCTACCGGCCAGTATAATGTATAATAGGCAGGAGCGGATTTATGAAGTTTTGTTGATATTTGCAAGCTGTGGCATATAAGATTTTTTTAGTCCTCTTTTTATTATTACCAGTATGTATATATCGAAAGAAAGTGGTGATAAGAAAGTTAATTCTTGAATGTGAACAGATTTTGTTGCATGTACATATAAATTAGCTATGTGGACAAGGACAATCATTTACCATATTTAACATGAAGAGAGACCGATTTTCATAGTTTTTTTAAAAATAATTTGTGTATGTTAGACATTTTTTTATCGTTTTAAAGCCTAACATTGAACAACTTGCACAATAAATGCACCCTGCTGGTTGTTTGCTACGCGCCCAGGCATATTAATTAGGAGAAATACAGTATGTATACCTTCAGGTTTTGCCGAATTTGGTATTAACTAATAATATATATACAGACAAAAAAAAAGAAAATTTCCTTAAGACATTTGAACTGACATAAATTCAGAAATATGTTGTCAAAAAGGTTTAATAAATAATTTATATCAAGCAGTAACCCTGTAAATGTGAACATAATATCATTCAAAATTGTAGGAGTACCTTTTGGAAGGCACTGAAAGCAGAAGAGCTTAAAGTTAGCATACAGTATTTGACAAGTGAAGGTGGGAAAATAGAATGACTGTGGGGGAAGAGTGGGCCACAACGGGAAAGATGCAAACAAAATATGAACAGTGGGACATGGGGATGCTGCTACTATTCCTGTTAAGTAGAGAGACAGGACACAAGTGTCTGATTGTAAATCTTGGACAGGATAGAAGGCAAGTTGATGGTGGCTAAAAACTGGGGAAAGCACGCCAGAGAAGGCCCAAAGAACTACACCACAATCATTTTCACTACTCGATTAACGTGAACATCTCTTTAAATAGGATGTTCACATTAATCGGAGCACAAATTACGCATGTTGAACAGTAGCCTCTGATTTGAAATATATCCAGAGCATCTATGATGACAGGACAGACAAGGAGACAACATTGTGTGCTGATAAGAAACTCCCAAAACTTCATGAAATTTCCCAAGCCTTTCGCCTTGGAATATTGAAATTAAAAGGTTCACATACAAAGCATTAAAGCCTAGAATGAACCCATACAGCTTGCAATCTACTTTTTCCTTAGTGGTAGTATTTTTAGTAAATCTAGCTAATTGTCTATAAAAAGTGAGAAGAACTGTCATCTCTTTCTTCTATTGTGTACTGTGTTTAAACTTCATAAAGTTTGGAAAGACAGGAAAAGAGAAGGGTAAAGACAGACGAGCACATTGCTGCTTCAGGGGTTTCCAGTGAGCAAATACACATCTAATTTTGAACCTTCTCTCTCTGAATGTCTCCACAAAGAAGCCTCTAACCCCCTGCAACTGGCTCCTAAATTCCTTCAAGCTGACCACTGTGAGCATTGAGTGTAAAGAGGAACAGGAGGAAGGCGAGGTCACAGAAGGTCTTTCACTGCCTCTTCTTTTATATAAGCTCTCTCTCTTCTTGCCCTCAATTTCTACCCTTCACCACCTTCCTGCAGTGCTCCTTTTCTGTGCCCATGAATATCTTTTATAATATCTATTATACTGATGACTGTCCTCTCATTTTCAATATTATATTTTATTTCTAATTTTTAAAGGTAATTAAAAAGTCTTAATTAAGATAGAAACAACAGAATTGCATCAATAGTGGAACTTCGAATTAGCAAGAGACCCGTCAAGCCTCAAAGGCCCTGCTGGTCAAGGTCACAGTGTAAGCCAAATAATGTGCTAAAAATGCTCTCCAAGTAATCGCAAATTCTCTGTGAGCTAGGCCTGTGCAGACACAGTCATTCCAATTGCATTGCATGCAACATCTCCTTGAGCCATTGTCCACTTTTTATAGAGTGGATTTGTGGACTTCCAATTCAGAAATATAGTACAAGTTAACTCCAAATTGTAAAGCCATTAACATATAGTTGTAACTGAGAGGTCTGTGAAATGTATCCAAAGACATAGATGGGCTACTCTCTAGAGTATGCATCTGAAAAGCACCTAATGACTGACCAACCACATCAAAAATGAAGTATTAGTCTTCTTGTGTAGCTACTGATGTGGCAATATAAAAGTCTGACCAGAACTCCCTAAATCTTTCATAAAAAATCATTTCCACTTGCAAGCATCTAAAAGGATTTGAATTTTATTTTATAGATGGCCAGTTTAACCTGATCTTCTTTTAACTATAACAGTTTATAGAGCTTGTCCCAAAGCTCAAAGTGAGTTTTTTTTTTTATTTTGAGAAATGTTTTGCCTATTTGAGTCCCCAAAATTAAGTTATATTTATACTTTAATTTTAGAATCCTGTTATAATCTTAGTGTAAAATGTCATTTCTCTATGCCTGGTCAGCAGTTAATTTTTTTCAATGTTCTCCAATCTACCTCACTTTGTTTTATTCAGTGACACCTCATAAAAAATAACAAATCTTCCGATATACAACTTGAGTGTTTCCTACATGCCAAGACAAGGAGGTTGAAAATCTAACAACATTTGGTGATCATAAATCAACAGAGACTCATTTTTGTTTGTTTGTTTTTGAATAAACACAATCAGAAGTAATACAATCACAAACAAATCTAGCAGGGGCATAGGAGCAGCCACACACCATAGAGCCTTCCTTCACCTCCTGTATCAGCAGGCTCTTACACCCGTGAAGAGCTCCTAAACATTAAATCAACTACTTCCACGAACTTATCACCGTTTTTTCTTGTTTTTTTGGTTTTTTTAGCAGTTGCAGCAGATTTAGTACTTTTTCTGGCCAAAAGAATGAGATGCTGCAGAAGAGGAAAGCGAGCTGGGGCCCTCGTGCGACTCCACAGGCATGGACTACGTACACCTTTACCTGGGATTTTCCTCTCTAATGTTTGCTCACTAAGCAACAAATTGGACGAGATGGCAGTGCTGATGAGAAGAAATTGGGACTTTTCCTCCCCTTGTGCTCTATGCTTCACAGAGACGTGGCTTTGTGATCGGATCCCAGACCATGTGCTACTTCTGAAGGGATTCCAGCTACTCTGTGCAGACCACAACTCGGAGCTCTCTGACAAATCGAAGGGTGGAGATATTTGTTTCTACATCAACAGTGGCTGGTGCAACAATGTGACTATGATCTCCCAACACTGCTCTAGTGCGCTGGAATATCTCTTCATCAACTGTAAGCCATTTTACTCCCCGTGTGAGTTCACTTCATTCATTCTGGCCGCTGTTTACATCCCACCGGATGCGGAACTGCAAGAAGCTCAGCACGCACTCACAGCCCAGATTCTGCATGTGGAGATGACTTTTCTGAACTCCTTAGTTATAGTCCTTGGTAACTTTAATAAGGGGAATCTGAGCCAGGAACTACCAAAATACAGACAGTTTATTAAATGCCCAACCAGAGAAGAGAACACTTTGGATCACTGTTACACGACAGTGGGTGGAGCCTATCGTGCGTTGCCCCACGCAGCTCTCGGACTTTCAGACCATGTAATGGTTCACCTGATTCCCGCTTACAGACAGAGGCTGAAGCTTGCCAAATCTATTGTGAGAACATCAAAGAAGTAGACCAGCAAGGCTGTGGAGGAGCTACGCATGTGCCTGGATTCCACAGACTGGGAGATGTTCAGGGCTGCCTCAGACAACCTGGACAAGTTTACTGATGCTGTGACCTCATATATCCACTTCTGTGAGGACAGCATTGTGCCAACACGCACCAGGGTAAGTTACAACAATGACAAACCATGGTTCACAGGGAAACTCAGGCAACCCAGGGTGGAGAAAGCAGCAGCATTCAAGAGTGGGGAGAGAGACAGGTACAAGGAGGCAAAATATAGGTTTAGCAGGAAGGTGAGAGATGCTAAATTACTGTATTCTGAAAGTCTCCAGCAGCAGTTTTCTAGCAACAACTCTGCCTCTGTGTGGAAGGGGCTCAGGTGTTACACCCTGTAAAAGGGGAACAGTGAAAACAAACACAAGACACGATGTTACTCCCGTCACATCCAGTGCTGTAATGAACGAGCGGGAGCCAGACGTTTCCCCTACGCTGACTCTGGCACGACCAATCGAGACACGATCAACAACTAAAATCCTCAAAACAAAATCTCTGAAGAAAACACTCTAGGAAAAAAAGCAAATTATTATTTTTTTTAACCAAAGTATTAGAATATAATATTCTTTTGCTTTAATAGCATTCATTTTCATTTTATAGCCATTACACAGGCAGCTCACCAACTACAAGCTGACAGCCCCCCACACCACGCTGCTGACGACCTGCAACTGGCCAACCGCCTCAACAACTTCTGTTGTTGCTTTGATGGACCATCTGGCAGCACCTCCACCTCTCCAGACACCTCCACCTCTCCAGACACCACCACTCCCTCCACTCCATCGAACCCCAGCGTGGTTCGATGGAGACTCGGACCATCAGCACCGGCTCTCCTCAGGGCTGTGTACTTTCACCTCTGCTCTTCTCCCTGTACACCAACTGCTGCACCTCCAGCTATCAGTCTGTGAAGCTGATCAAGTTTGCAGATGACACCACCCTCATTGGGCTCATCTCAGATGGAGACGAGTCTGTCTACAAGAGGGAGGTGGAGCTGGTGTCCTGGTGTACCTGCAACAACCTGCAGCTCAACACCCAGAAGACAGTGGAGGTGATCATGGGCTTCAGGAAAGTCTCAACCTCACCTTCGCCCCTTGCCCTCATGGATCTCCCCATGTCCATTGTGGACTCCTTCCACTTCCTGAGTACCACCATCACCCAGGACTCAAGTGGGAGCAGATCATCAGCTCCCTTGTCAAGAACGCCCAGTAGAGGATGTTCTTCCTACGGCAGCTGAAGAAACTCAAACTGCCGACTGAGATAATGGTGCAGTTCTACACAGCCATCATCGAGTCTATCCTCACCTCCTCCATCACCATATGGTACACACTGGCACCACCACCAGAGACAGACACAGACTGCAGCGAATTGTGCGCACTGCCGAGAAGGTAATCAGCTGCAACCTCTGACCTTTACAGGACCTGTACACCTCCAGGATCTTAGGCCATGCAGGTCAGATTGCTGCTGACCTTACTAAACCTGAACACTGCCTGTTTAAGCCCCTCCCCTCAGGCAGGAGACTACGGTCCATCCAGACCAGAACTTCCCGCAACAAGAACAGCTTCTTCCCCTCAGCCATCAGACTCATGAACAATAGTTAAATGACTCATAAAACAGTCAAACTATTCTCCTGCTATTGTCTACACATGTATATATTGTTAATTTTCTTTTCTCCTAAACTTATTTTGGTTATTTTATTTTATTTTGATTTATTTTGCTTATTCTCATGTATTTTTTTATTATATTTTTACTTTAAATTATTCCATGTTTTTATTTGCACTGTCACATCAGAGCAATTTCCTAGTCTGTAAACCTGTTTATTGTCAATGGCAATAAAGTGATTCTGATTCTGATTTTGATTCTCCTTCACATGTCTAAGATACTCACCTCACCATTGTCAATGGTCTCAGGGAATTGCAATGTGTGTGTGTTTTTTATATACTGTTTAAAACCCTGATCTTTCAGAGGGAAAGAGTTAAAGTGCCATAAGCAAAGGGCTATAACCTCTTCTTTCCTCAAAGGCTGAGAATTACAAGGCAACAATCACATAATGTTATGTTGTGATACCTGGTGTGAAATTAATTTGGAATCAAGTAAAAAAAAAATAGCAGTCTACATCATTTAAAACTATGAGGGCAAAAAGAACAGTCATGTTCAGAGGGGTGTTGTAGTCTCCAAATATCCAGCCCGTTCTTGGAGCTCATCAAACTGGGTTGGTGCCGCAAGAATACCTGCTGCGTTGGCAGAGGATGGCTAGTCTAGGTATGCATCCAGGTAACAGTTAAGATCACCCCCAAACAAAATGGTGCTTGAGTCATCATTTAGGGAATGGTCAATCTCTTTGTGGAAAAAAGCTGAATAGTCTTTATTTAGTCCATAAATATTTACCAGTGTAATAGGAAGTGATTATATATGATCAGTTACAGTTATTAACCTGGCATTCAGATTAGTTGTGGAGGAGTGTAAATAAAAAGGCACAGTCATTCCATCCATCTTGTTCTGCTTATCCGAGGTCGGGTCGAGTTGGCAGTAGTCTAAGCATGGAGGCCCAGACTTCCCCAGAGGCATCCTCACCAGATGTCTGAGCCACCTCATCTCCATCTCCTCTCGATGCGGAGGAACAGTGGCTCTACTCTGAGCCTCTCCCAGATGACTGTGCTTCTCAGCCTGCCTCTAAAGGAAAGCCTGGACACCCTACGGAGGAAACTTATTTCTCCCGCTTGTATACGCGATCTCATTCTTTCTGTCACTACCCACAGCTTGTGACCATAATTGGAGGTATGTTATGTATCTAGACGGCAGGTAGGATCCAAACGCAGACAGTTTATTAAGATTAAGTCTTATATTAGGAGTCCAGATAATCAGATGAGCCAGCGAGCAGGAACAATGACGAGGGTAGAAATCCATACACAGGTAATCCAGGACCAGGCAGGGTGAGGAACAGAAAGGACGAAGATGGGTCTATGGGTCAGGTGGGTCTATGGTACAAGAGAAACACAGTTATTCAATGGACAAAAAACAATGAGCAAGGTTAGAAGAGCCTGAGAGTGTTACCAAACGGTGAACAACAATCTGGCGCTGGCTTGAGGTCCTCAGGTGCAATTTATAGAGCAGTTTCATTAGACCCAGCTGCACCGCTTGGTTGTCACGCTGAGCCACACCCACTGGATCACAACAGTGATCCCCTCAACAGGAGCCACTGGGCGATGGAAACCAATCAGCGACTTTGCAGATCCCAGATCAGGGATCTGCAATCTGGGATCTGCATCAAGTATGTAGGAGTGGGGGACCCACGCATGCTCCTCAGGTCCATAACCCTCCCAGTCGACTAGGAACTGGAGCCCCTGGCCACAGTGATGTACATCCAACAGGTGCCTGATGTAGTAGGCAGGCTGGCAAGCCACCAGCCAGGCGGGAGTAGGGGGTGCAGTTGGAGGGACCAAGTCACTGGATGTCACTGGCTTCAGGAGGGATACATGGAAGGTGGGGTGAATTTTGATGGAGCGGGGGAGTTTGAGCTTCACCACAGTGGGATTAATAACCTCCTTGACCTCAAATTGACCCAGGTACTGGGGTGATAAATTTCTAAATTTGGCGCGGAAGGGAATATTTGAGGCAGACAGCCTTCTGGCCATGGGTGTAGATGGGGGCAGGACAGTGGTGAGCATCAGTGTTGCATTTACCACCATCCCAGGCCCTGAGGAGCACAGTCCGAGCCAACCTCCTGACCCAATGGCACTGGTGAATGTTGAGCTGGACAGAGGGCTGGGAGAGGGCTGACTCCTCCTGGGCTGGGAAAAGCAGGGGTTCGTAGCCCAAAGCACACTCGAAAGGGGACAGACCTGTAGCAGAACTGGTTAGCGAATTATGAGCATACTCCACCCAATCAAGATGGTCACTCCAGGAGGAGGGGTTGGCCTCTGCTACACACCGTAAGGTGATTTCCAGGTCCTGGTTGGTGCGTTTAGACTGGCCATTGGTCTGAAGGTGAAAACTGGAGGACAAACTAACAAAGGCCCCTGACAGACGCCTTCCAGACCTGAAAGACAAACTGGGATCCTCTGTCAGAGATGATGTCCACCAGGAGTCCATGGAGAAGGAAGACATGACAGACTAGTAGTTCCATAGTTTCACTGGCCGAGGGGGGCTTGGGAAGAGATACATAATGAACAGACTTAGAGAACCAGTCAACAATGGTGAGAATGACTGTGTTACCTTGAGAATCTGGAGGCCAGTCACGAAGTCCAGGGCTATGTGCGACCAGGAATGACTAGGGACGGACAGTGGTCAGAGAAGGCCAGCGGTAACCTTATGTGACGCCTTCTTCCGGGAGCAGGTAGAGCAAGCAGCAACATATTCCTGAACATCTTTCTCCATCAACGGCCACCAGAAATGTCAACGGAGAAGCAAGACCGTACGAGACCCACCAGGATGAAAGGTGTGACATGAAGAATGACTTCATTGGATGATTTGGGAAGGAACTGAGTGTGGCACAAAAAAACGGTTTGTGGGACCAGTACCTGGGTAGGGTTCAAGCTGTTGGGCATCCTTGACGGCCGCTTCCACCTCCCACGTGATCACCGCTAAGATGGAGAATGATGGTAGTATGGTATCTGGGAGTGTAGGAGTATCTGGGGCAAACTGGCGAGATAAAGAGTGCAGTTTCTGGTTCTTACTGCTGTCTCTGTAGGACATGGTGAAGTTGAAACGATTGAAGAAAAGAGACCAGTGGGCTTGATGGGGATTTAATTGCTTGGGTGTCTATAGGTATGCAAGGTTCTTATGATCTGTTCAAATGATGAAGGATATCCGGGTGCCCTCCAACCAATGACGCCAGTGTTCCAGAGCCAGTTTGACTGCTAGGAGTTCACAATCCCCAGCATGGTAGTTATGTTCTGCAGATGTTTAATGCTGGGAGAAGAAGGCACAGGGGTGTTGCTTGTGGTTTGCGGAAGAATTTTGGGATAGTGCAGCACCAACGTTGGTGTCAGCGGTATCTACCTCGACAACAAACTGATGGTCTGGGTTTGGGTGTTGGAGAACAGGCACTGAAGTGAATGGTTTTTTGAGGGAAGCGAATGTTTGGACGGCCTCCGGTGACCAGGGGAAAGGAATAAAGGGTGAGGTTAGCCGGGTCAGGGGTGTAACGATGTGGCTGTATGAAACTCACACTTCTCAGCCTTGACATAAAGATGGTTCTTGAGCAGTCTTTGGAGGACCTGTCTCACATTGTAGATGTGTTCAGAGAGAGAGGAGGAGAAAATGAGGATGTCATCAAGGTATAAAAAGACAAACTTGTTTAGGAAATCCCTGAGCACATAGTTAACCAGGGATTGGAGCACTGCAAGGGTGTTGCAGAGATCAAACGGCATGACCTGGTACTCGAAATGTCCGAGAAGAGTATTGAAGGCGGTCTTCCATTTGTCACCTTCCTTGATATGGACCAAATGATAAGCGTTATGGACATCTAATTTGGTAAATATGTTGGAGCCATGGAGGGAGTGAAGGCGGATTCCAGAAGTGGTAGGGGATACTTGTTTTTAACTGTGATCTTGTTTAGACATCACAGTTAAAAACGATAGTCAGTGCAAGGGCAGAGAGTTCCATCCCTTTTACTGACGAAGAAGGCCAGATCAAACCCACGGCCAAGGAATCGTTACTATAGTTTTCCATGGTTTCCTTTTTCTTTTTTTGGAAAGATTGTACAGGCAGCTGGTAGGAAGTGGAGCACCAGGAAGCAGGTCTATGGCGTAGTCATAGGGTCGATGAGGCTGAAGGTTGAGAGCTTTGTCTTTGTTGAAGGCTTCCCCCAGATCATGATATTCAGTGGGTACTGTGGACAGGTCTGGAGGAATTGATGGAGAAGTATTTTTTGAGGGATTGGAAGGAACGGCCAACTGGAGACATGAGGAATAGCATTGTGGACCCCAGTTAATGATATTACTGGTACACCAGTCAATCTGTAGATTGTGGAGTGACAATCAGCTATGTCCTAGGACGACAGGAGTGAGGGGGGAATCAACTAGATGAAATCACAGTGACTCGTGGTGTTTAACGGAGATTACTAGTTTTACTGGAGAGATCTGGTAGGAGACCTCATATAATAACCACCCATCTAGGGCCTTGGGGTGATTGCTGAGGGACATACCTCATGTTCTAAGCCTAATTGGGTGGCTAATGTGTTGTCTAGGAAGTTACCTTCCACGCCTGAATCAATTAGGACTTGAACTGACTGACAGACTTGCCCATTACAAAGCGTGGCTGGAATTGGTGGGGATTGCTGATGTGTGGGTGCTTGAGGTTGTCAGGATCCCCACCGGTACTGATGACCATTGGCGTTTTTTGGCCAACAGGACACTGGACAACTTGGTGGTTTCTCTCTCCGCAATAAAAGCATAAACCTGCGATGAATCTCTGCTGGTGTTCCTCTGCCGAGAGGTGTGTCAGAGAGATCTGCATGGGCTTCCCTGTCGGAATGGGAGGCGTAGCTTGTGGTATATCAACCAAGGTCAGGAAGGAGCATGGTGGGGTTCTATGTTCAAATCAATCAATCAAACTTTATTTATATAGCACTTTTCGTACAATAAAATGCAGCACAAAGTGCTTTAACAGTAAAAAGAAAACGAGTTCCACCCATCCCCCACCCCTTCCCAGATTGACCATGATCTGTCAATGATAAAAACACAATCAAAGGTTAAAATAATAACATGTAAAACACTACTGGGCACAGAAGAACCAGTGAGGACACATTATCCCACTGTCACAGGGAACCGTCTGAATCACGAGGCAGCTGCCATACCCTGGAGCCAAACTGCATGTTCACGACATCTCTCTCGCAGTTGGTAATCTATTCGCATGGTAAGTGAAATGAGTTCTCCTAGGGTTTGTGGCTGGTCTCTGATGGCTAACTTGTCTTTAAGTTGATCATTGAGACCATTAGAAAACATGGCTTGGAGGGCATTGCTGTTCCAACTGGAATCTGCTGCCATGGTCTTAAACTCCACTGCGTATTCTGCTGCAGAGAGATTACCTTGCTTAATACGCAGTAGGTGTTTGCCCGCGTCAGCCCCTCTTACTGGGTGACTGAAAATGTTTTTTATCTCTTGGATGAATTCACTGTATGAGATTCACCCTAACCCCTGTTTCTCATATGTGGCTTCTGCCCACCGCAAGGCCTTTCCTTCTAAAAGTCCAATAATGTATACTATTTTCACACAATCACTGGCATAGGTGATGGGTTTTTGTTCAAATATTAGTGAGCATTGTAGTAGAAAACCCCAACACTCTCCCAAAGTCCTGGTGTGGGGTTGAGGATCGGTAATGTGAATTTCTCTGGGTGTACCTTGCGTTGGGTGCATGGAAACAGGTGCTGGCGATTCCAAGGCACAGGGGGGAGTGATGGTGGTTGAGAGGCTTGAGAGGAGCTAGGTGATTTGTGTAAGGGGGGCAAGGGTGGCATTGTACTTGTGATCCAGGGATTGTAGCATTCCTTCATCATGGGCTAGTTTGTCCAGATGGTGGCTATGGAGATGGGAGGCTTGGGCAGAAACTGACTGGTTGTCTGCTGGATCCATTCGATGGCCAGATTGTTCTGTTGTGTGTCTAGAGGGCAGGTAGGTTCCAAATGCAGACAGTTTATTAAGATTCAGTCTTTTATTAGGAGTCCAGAAAATCAGATGAGCCAGAGACCAGGAACAATGACGAGGGTAGAAATCCACACACAGGTAATCCTGGACCAGGTAGGGTGAGGAACAGACAGGACAAAGACCAGGTGGGTCTATGGTACAAGAGAAACGTAGTTAATCGATGAACAAAAACCAATGAGCAAGGTTAGAAGAGCCTGAGAGCGTTACCAAACAGTAAACAACAATCCGGCGCTGGCTTGAGGTCCTCAGGTGCAATTTATAGAACGGCTTGATTAGACCCAGCTGCACCACCTGGTTGTCACACTGAGCCACACCCACTGTATCACAACAGAGTAGGAATGTAGACCAACTGGTAAATCGAGAGCTTCGCCTATGGACTCAGGACTTTCTTCACTACAACAAACCGATAAAGAGTCTGTATCACTGTGGACGCTGTACCGATCCACCTATCGATCTCCCACTCCATTCTTCCCTCACTCATGAATAAGGGCTCGAGATACTTGAACTCCTCCACTTGGGGCAGTATCTGATTCCTGACCCGGAGAAGGCACTCCACCCTTTTCTGACTGAGAACCATGGTCTCAGATTCAGTGGTGTCGATTCTCATCCCAACCATTTTACATTCAGCTGTGAACCACTTCAGTGAGAGTTGAAGGTCCTGGCCTGATGAAGCCAACAGAACCACATCACCTGCAAAACGCAAAGACCCAATTCTGGGGCCACCAAACCATACCCCCCTCTGTTCCTCAGGCAGCGTAGAAATTCTGTCCATAAAAGCAATGAACAGAATCAGTGACAAAGGGCAGCCTTGGCAGAATCCAACCTCCATGGGAAATGAGGCACAGTTTTATGAAAAAGAACTGCAGCTCTTTTCGCTTTTAGATATAGGGTGACTAATAGACTGTGAAATCCAGTTGGCCTTGAGTATTCAATGCTTGGCATCTTAAACGCTATTCTATTACAAGAATATAAAGGCAGTCCATTGTTTTTTTTATTTAAAAAAAACTGATTTGATTGGGCAACTCAAATGTGGTGAAAATATCAATAAAGAGATTGATGAAGAATACTTTTCTAAAGATAGCATAATTTCCCAGGAGAAAAATTTTCACCTCCCATTGTCAGCCCCTCATCAGCAAATTTTGTGTAGAATAAATTGAAACAAAAAACACCCATGTTACAATCAATTCTGAATATGAGTACATACTCTTAAACTCTATGCTTAATTTCCAGATGCACATACTAGGACATTTTGGTGAATCAATGCCTTGGCTTCAGTTGGATCACTGAATGTTGGTGACTTACCCTCAATGATGAATGTGAAGCCATGCCAGGAAGCATAGAAAGCTTCAGAACATCACAAAAGTCCTGTCATTATTGAAGAAGATTAAAATGGGATGACCTCCACAATTCATTGACATCTATCTCTCAAGCAGCAGCCCAGAATCAAAAAAAAAAAAAAAAAAATAGGGTTAGGTGCTCATTTGATAGTTATATTTGAAAAATATGGCGCCACAATGAGCTCCAAAAAAGATTCATTGCTCTTGTACTCCAACGCCCCCGCCACCACCATAACCAACCCTCCCTGCCCCCACACTTGTTTGACACACTGTCCCCATTCATGGCTGCATGCATGTGACTTCAGTGTACCAGTGGAGCAGAGAAGAAAGCAGCCCTTGCCCATGTCAGGATCACATTATTTTCATTTGCCTTCACCTCACCAATGAAACCATAAATTAGATGTGACTGAGAGAATGGGTTAGAGATGCCAGGATAGAAGGGTCAGAAAATTTTCAATGAAAGTGATGCCAAACATGCATGTCATTAAACATCCATCTATCCATCCCATCTATTGTTGATGCTCCCTTCTTCCTATCCAGAATCATGGGGGACTGCCGGAGCCTATCCTACCTGTCTTTTAGTGAAAGACAGGGGGTTATAAAATATGTACCACTCAAAAATTTTTTGTCTTGGTATGTGTGAAGGGTTAATTACTGAGCCCTCTCTACTCCTTGAGAGCCAGAAGGCCTTACATGAAACCTGAAACATGAATGTGAAAATCTGGTAACAACATATGACAGTTTTGATCTTATATATAAACATTTTTACATCTCTCTTAATATTATTCTGCTTTTTAACTTGTAGTATTTCACTTATTTGCAAATTAAAGGCTAGTATCAATGGCTTCTGTTTAAGATTAACCTAATTTTGACAAATAGGCTGGAGAGCAGGAAAAAGCAGTAGACTGCAGGGGGTTTCAGATTACAGGTGATGACAGATGTTACATTGAATGTTTTTAGCATCAACATAAGACATAGGGAGGTCAACTTTTCCCTTATAAAATTTTGGTGAGCTTGGCTTTTGAGCTAGTTCAGCTTTCTTTTATGGTTCATAAAGTGACAACCATATTGGCTACAAAGAAATATATAATATAGGAGATGAGAAGGTCTCTTATCTAAATTACACCTCTTTAAAGATGTCACACTGTGTTTGACAGAAGTGACACTTTGTGTAGAAGTGAAAAGGCTTTGGAGGGCTGCATGTGAAGTAACAGTTATCATCAAAGGCTGTGTGGAAGTCTTTTTGCACATCTACTAACTCTTCATCTTGCCTCTTTCTAAATGATTAAAGTGTGTTTTATACCTGGTACATGTATTGTCTCTGCAAAGTCCATAGAATATAACTATATATATATAACATATATAAATATAACAGTTTCAAAATCTGGTTGCTTGATCTGTAACTAATCACAATGTTTTTTGATAATAGCTACAACCCCAGATCAGAAAAGAGTGGGATAATATAAAAAAGTAAACCAAAAAAAGAGGGAAAAAACTAGCAATCCTTCATTTCACTTTTGTTTTTCTCAGACAGTATGAATGTAAAATTTAAAATCTTTTTTTCTTGTCAGCTTCGTTTCATTTGTTGACATGGATGCATTATTAGAATTTAGACTAAACACAAATTCTACAAAAAGCTGGTATGAGGGCAATTTAGGGGTAGCGAGAATGTGAAAGAAAAAAAGAATTGTGGTTTTGAAAACAGGTGATGTCAAAAGTTTAAAGTAATGCTGATTTTCTACAAGAGCATCATCCATAAGTAGCTCTGAGGAGTAACTAGAAGCAGAGGATCTCAAATGTTGTCATTAAATGCATGAGAAAATCATTGAAATGTTTAAAAACTATGTTCTTCAAAGAGAGATTCAGAGAGATTTGCATAAATATCTTTCTACAGTATATTGTCTTTACATTCTTCAAGGTGTCCAGAGATATTTAAGTATATAGAGTGCAAGGGTCCAAATCTAAGCTTGACACCCCAGATGTCTGATCATTCAGACAGCACTGCAGCAAGGACCATCTTTCGTCAACAGTTGATAAAACCACAAGGGCAAGGGATTACTTTGGAAAACCTTTTGTAAATATTATGTTACATTCGCAAATTCCACCTAAAAGAATATATCAAAGCAACAATAGGTATATTATTAAGCCTCGGTCACAATGACCCATACCAAAAGCTGCGAACACTCTATGAATGGCTTTTGGACCAGTTCCTACGGCCTCCTTGAGGCAACTTTATAAGAATCCAGTGGTCATAGCTCGTTCCTAAGTTCGTGGCTAGGTCGATAGTTATGTTCAAGATTTTCTACAAACATGCCACAAAAAGCCTCACTGGAGGGCTGATGGACAAATATCTGAGATACAACCTAAGAGAAAAATGCACTATGTTCATTTAAGTATGGTGCAAGAACATATTAAGTTGTTCTTAAGGGGGCCCTTAGAGCATTCCCATGAAGGGCTTTTGAACAAAGATGCATAAGGCCAAAGTATGAATCTCTGTGAGTACTTCTGAAAGTACATCATAAGTCACCGTGTGCTGCTTGGCCGCAGCCGAACAAAAGCTGTGGCTACAACTTCTAGATCTTCTTCTTCTTCTTCCTTCAGCTGCAGTCTTCTCACTATGATTGCCATCTAGAAAATTACAAACATTTCCATGAATATTCCAGCATATGAAACTATAAGGACACAGATGTTTGGAGATATTGGACAGCCCCCACTTATATAGCTTGACAAAAAGTGCAGAAAGCCGTAAGATCTTCCATCCAATGAATTGATATTGCCATGAGTTGCACATAGGCATATCGAATGGCCACCATGAATATTCCAGCATATGAAACAATCAGGACACAGATGTTTGGAGATACTGGACAGCCCTCACTTATATAGCTTGACAAAAAGTACCAAAAGCCATAGAATCTTCCATCCAAGCTGAGATTGCCATGAGTTGCACATAGGCATATCAAATGGCCGCCTTCCAACAACAGAAGACTTATATTTTTTGTATCACAACTGTTAACTGGTCAGTAAACTGATTCACAACAAAAGAGCATCTCATACAGTGTTGTAGAAATAAAGACAAGGAGGGACTCACAACTCTTAAAAGACTACCGTATTTTTCGGACTATAAGTTGCACCTTTTTCATGGTTTGACTGGTCCTGCGACTTACACTCAGGTGCAACTTATATATTAAAATATATAATTTCACATGTTTGTTATTTTCAGACTGACAGCCACAAGAAGGCGCTCTAGTCTTGTGTGCCATTATCTGCTACTCCTATTACTTCTGTATCACTGAAAATTTATAATTTAAACATCAACTTATAAAGACAACTGAGAAAGACTACACAAATGCCCCCCAAAAGGAAAATTATATTCTGCAGATTACAAGCTGCAAGTAGTGAAATATGGACCCAAAAATGGTAATCAAGCAGCAGGAAGAAGGTTTGGAGTGAGCAAGAAACTTGTGAGGGACTGGCGAAAAGCAGAGAATACCTTAACTGCAGTGCAGAAAACAAAAAAGCTAATCCTGAGCTTTTTTTTTTTGTGAACTTGTTCCTCTAACTAGATGGGCATAGCTAGAGGAACAAGTTCACAAATTGGTGCTTGAACAACGTGCTGCTAGGAGAGGCTCGTCAACGGGGCAATTCCATGTCTCCACGCGCAGGTACTTGCCATGGTGATGAATATAAAAGACGTTGCAGGAGGACCTTCTTGGTTTTACTGCTTCATGTAACGCAACCACCTCTCTATCAGAACACAGACAACAATGTCCCAAAAAACTTATAGTGTTTATATATGTTATAAGTTATTTATAACTTATATGTTTTTTTTCTTCTTCATTCTGGATTTTTTAACTGGTGCGACTTATACTCCGGAACAACTCATAGTCCATAAAATATGGCACATGGATTGCATTGTAATACTTTTCAATACAAATTTCAAAGAGAATATGGAATTTAACATATATGTCTTATCTAAAGATCAAGAGATTTTTTGAAAAAATCTCTGTATGTCAAAGACAAGACTGAAAATAAGTATTACAGTTTTTTAGTTTCACTTAACTTCAAATCAAAATTAAAGGACAAATAAAGACTGTACTGCAGCAGTTTTCTCTCTCCATCATTGTCCCAGTCTTACCATCAGAACGGTGGATGCAGGTATGCTGGTTGTCACTGAGAAAAAAACCCTCTGTGCACTGACATTCATAGCTTCCCATTGTGTTGACACACACCTGTTGGCATCCCCCATTGTTGTCCAGACACTCGTCCACATCTATTTAGTTGGAGAGACAGAGTGAGAGAAAAATAGAAGAGAAGGAGGGAGATAAATTTAGCTGAGGCAACACAGTGAAATGTCAGCTCATGAGTAGTTCATAAATAATTAAGGCTGCAAGCAGCGTTGATCGGGCCCTTGCACCTACGGCTATAGCCCAAAATGGCACCTTTCTCCTACACTATTCTGTAAAGCCATATCCACCTGTATTGCATTAAGCAGGTCCTATGCCAACGCCATGATAACCATGCCATTCAAAATACCAACATTTACTCATATTTCTGTGAGACATCATCAATATATTAAGTACTTCCTCATAATATCTTACATTCTTCTAATCATTCTCTGCAGCAAACAAAAACAAAACAATCTACTTTCTTCAGTTTACTTTCTTTATCAACTTTTGTATGTATTTTCTCACAATATTTGACAAAATTCTGAGAGGTATGTCACATCTAAATCTAAACCAAGAAAATTCCTTTGACCATGGCACTATGAGTATGACCAAATTATGAGTACATAGATCTGTTTAGAGCAGGACTCTGAGGTCTTTTGGACAATCCAGGCTAGAGTTATGGCAAACTGAATTTAAATTTCAATTCAAAAACACTTCATTTATCACAAAGGGAAATTAAGTCTTGTAGTAATAATTTAAGTCTCTACAAAGAGTCATTGTAGAGGGTTACTGCTCTAGGCAGGAAGGATCTCCTGCAGTAGTCTCAAGGATCTCCATCAGACTTTTGTATCAGTTTGTTCAGCTTCTTGAAGAAGTCACTGCACTCTTCACAACCGACTTATAGAAGTTTTTAAAACATGTTTCTGCAAATGCTGAAGGACCTAAGCTTCCCCAAGAGTAGTGTCTGGTCTGTCTTTTCTTGTAAACAGCAACAGTGTTGTATTTCCAGTTCAGTCTGCTGTCCAGGTAAACACTGAGGTATTTATACTCCTACACCACCTCCTTTTCTTCTCCCTTGTTGGAAAAACCATACAACCTAATCCTAGCTCTACTAAAATCCACAATCATCTTCTTTGTCTTGTTCACATACAAGATGAGGTGATTGTTCCCAGCCCATGCCACAAAATGGTCCACCAGTTCTATGTACTCAGTGTCTTGTCCATCAATAATACATCCCACAACTGCAGTCATCTGAGTATTTCTGCAGATGACAGGCCTCCAACTTGTACTCGAATCTGAAATGTACAGCATGAAGAGGAATAATGGGAGTGCAGTCCCATGTTGTGCTCATGTGCTGCTGACCACCTGGTAAGTCTTGTTAAGAACTGCCATGGTGAATCATAAAAAATACTATAGCAGTGCCAGCACCACCATATGTACTGCAGAATAGTTATTTTCATGACAGTGGTTCATCAAGGTGAGAATCATCAGCTCCTGTTTTGTTGCGCCAAGAGAAGAACATATGTTGGAGCAGCCACTCACTTCCTGTTGTCAGTTAGCCAAGCTGTCAGAGCCATGCCCATAAACGTGTGTTAACCATTATGTCTGTGAGGCATCATCAACTTCTGAAATATTTCTTCATAAATTTTGACATGATCATTCTGAGAGGTAGAGCACACAGCCAAAGACTAAGGTAGTTGTTTTCTTTCACCACAAGATGGCGCTATGTGTATGAACAAATATGTGCATATGCTCTTTGTGGGGGACTCTAATCACTCTCAGGAGGTCTGAGGTCTCTGGAGCAGTGTAAAATGTAAAACAAAAGCTATTTTCTGCTGCCAACAGGTGGTGCTGCAACTTTTCTTGAATATTACACTGTGGCTGTGTTCAGAGTTTAGCTGCAAACATATTCATCAAATTTAGGCCATACTGAACAATGTATGGCTGAGTTACAGCTAAGGACCCAAGCCAGGCCCAAAAAAATGCTATAACCGCCCCTGCTTCTCTCCACTGATTGTAAACAGCAAATTCTTGTGTAATGATTTTTTAAAAAATAATCAAAATTCAATGATTTAACAACAACAACAACAATAACAACAACAAAAATTCTAAAAAAAAAAAAAAATTTTTTTTAAATCATCTATCATTCTTACAGCTATATTTTTACTAAGTTTGGTAACACTTACTGAAAAATAAGTTGTCATAAAATATATTTTTAGTATCCAAAATGGAAAAATATGACAGTATGTGTTCTGTTTGACTGATCTGAATGAAACACATAGAAATTAATGAGCTCAGGGTCATCAGTGTTCTTAATAGAGCCTATGTTCCGGTGTATGACACGTTTGCCTTCATAAAAAGGATCTAAATCTCAAAGGTGTGATTTTTCATTCATGTTTTGGCAAATGACACAGGCAACATTAAATCTCCATCCAAGAAACTTTATATTTTGTGCCATGACCATTTTAAGTATATCCAGTGTGAATCTCAGACTGATCTCATTAAGAGTGGAGTAAATACAGGACAGAGTGTGACCAAAGTCATGCTTCTTTGATCAGAATAGAGTGCCAAAAAGTTCATCCACCATGAACTTTTAAAAGCCTCAAACATGAACTTTCCACTCAAAGTGGAAACCTCATCAACAACTTGAATTTAAGGTCTGATTGGACAGCACATGCAAATTAGAACAACTTTTCCATTCATGGTGAAACACTGAACTTTGCCACCCTCTCATGGCAATGCGCTCTGATAGAAAGTTACAGTTTTCACTGTCAGTCATCTTAAATGTCTTAGCAACTGGTTAACCAGGTTTGATGTGTATCAGCTCATCCCACTTAGAGCAGGGATGTACAATACACAACATGACATTTCCTGTTGCCAACAGGTGGCACCACAATCGTTCATGAATATAATGCTGTGTTCAGGCTTAGGCTAAAATCATACACATTACTTTTGGACCAGATTAAACAATTGGCTTCAGCCAGTTCTTCTTGTATGGTGAGTCTTTGAAATGAAACTTCACCATGGTCACAACCTCTGGTAAAAAGTTGTAAGCTTTGCAATTTAGTGTCAGCTGTATGTCTTCAGCTCAAGATTGACTTGAGTTTTGAATCAATCAGATTAAACCGCTGGGATACAAGCCTCATACTTATTAAAGTACGAGGCCTAGAAATTACCAAAATACAGGAAAAATTACATATTCTATTCAAAGTGGTGGACTTCCTGGTGAGTTAGACCATGGGTCCAAGAGACTTTTTTATAGGTCTTAGTCTCATACATCAGTCACATAAATTTAAAAAGCAATTTAACTAGCAATGGACACAATAGGGTCCTTGCACACTCAGTGCTCAGCCCCTAAATATGGGTCAGTGAGAGTTTCTTTGCCTAGCAATGTCTAATGAGAGTGATGATGCCAGCATCAGGAATGTTAGGGCTGCATACACACACACATACACACACGCACAAACAACAGACATGTTGCCCCAACAGGCTGATTCTGGTACTCTAGAAAGCTTAGTGCTATGTGTATATGTGAATGTGTTGTGTGTGCATTCCAGTGCACAACTCTTTTATAGGGCCCTATCATGCATAACCGTATTATTTCCTTGGCTGACTTTAATGGGAATAAACGGTATAGTCTGTCAACTTGAGTGTGAGTATGTGTGTGTGAGTGTGTGAGAGAGAGTGTGTGTGTGTGGTGGTGTGTGGTGGGTGGGGGGGACACAAGTAGCTGCAGATTCATTTTGATTATACAAAAACCCAATGTCCAACCTTATTCCAACTATTGTATCTAGGGGGTTGTCATATAGAAAGAACAAAATAAGTATGGAGCATTGAATAAATGAAGGTAAGAGAAAAACCAATCCATCCATCCATTTTCTATCCTCACAGGATAACCGAAACCAATAAAGAACATGTCTTTTTTCAAGGGACAATAAAAGGCCGATTTTTTGCAGAAAAAAAGAGATGATGCAGTAAACATAACTGTGTACTCTTTCAAATGAAAAAAACGAAAAAAATTCATAGTTGTGCACTTAGTTGAACATACAAAATATGAGTAGGATACACTTCAAAAACAGCCCCTCTGGAAATAAGCATAATATTCCTAAATCTAATTGAATAGTCTTATTTGAAGCAAAAATATCTTTGCCAGTGGGGTAACAGACATTTTTTGACTAGAATTCTTAAAACTAGGGAAGTAGTTTAGCCACTCAAAGATTTTTTTTTTGTACTTTCTTAGAAATTGGTTATTGCAATGTAAGAACTCAAGAAAAAGACAATACTAGACTTTCATTTTCCTGTCTAATCAGAAAAATAAAAATGATTAAACATCTATTACTTTAGAATCAGGTAAAAAAGACTAAAATATTGTTCAAAGAGCAATCAAGGCTTTCAGCAATTTCAGCTGAAGGATACAGCCATCAAAAAACCCATCAAAAATCTATGGCGTAGTCATGGAATGGATAGAGTCAGTGCTCCTATAGCAGGAAGGGTGATGAATTTATACTTATACCCAATACATGTCAAAGCATCATTGAACCAAACACTGAATCCCAACACTCCCAACCCATTTCCCCCAAAGTGCTCATTGAGGTAGACACTGAAGAACTCCAGTATATAAAGTGACTAAGTAATAAAAGTACTATGTTGTGACTGTGATTGTGTGAAAGGATAAATTAGATACTATATAAGTCCTTACCATTACTATTACTCCACCTGCAATCACTAGTAATTTCATTTTCTACTACTAAAAAGTTCAAATGTTCAATGTTCAAAGAAAGAGGCTGTGACATTATTTGGAATTGCTCATTCACACATGGACTAATAGGGCATTAGAGATCTTATGCACAAAGACAGGTCCATCTTATTCAAACATTTGTAAAGATAGCTTTTTGAAAATGTTAAGAACCCTGTACATGTTTTTTTTTTCTTTCTCTTCCCCAGTCCTTCACAGAATCTTATTCCAGATCGGTATCCAAACCCTAATTCCTGCCTCTAAATAAGTGGCTTTAGAGACAGAGAATCAATTACTACAACATGTTTTAAAGATTTAAAGTTAAAAAATCAATTAAAGATTTTCTGCTATCCCTGTTTCAAAAGTTACAATATATTTTTCTGCAACGCCAATATTTATTTAATCCTGAACAAAGTGTTTGTTGCCAACACTGCTATTAGTCATTGTGTTCTACAAAAAAGAAAGTTAAAAAAACAAAAAAAACAAACAAACAAAAAAAAACATGCAATACACTACAAGCTAAATAATATGACTGTCCCAACATGGATTTCCATTACACATTTTTGCAAAACAAAAATGACAATTCTGAAATAACGACAAGGTATCGCTGTGAGGGGCCAGTGGTTCCCTGAAATGGTTTTCGCAAATGAGTTTATTTCTCATAAAATGTCCACAAGTCTGTTTTTAATGAGCAAAACACTCATAGAATTTTATCCTGCCAGATGTCTCTTCAAAACAACAAGAAGAAGATTGTGACCTTGGATGGAAACATATTTAAAATTATTGTGACTGCCACTATGGCTGTTGTGAAATAGTCAACAGAAGATGAAGGCAGCAGATGATCATTCCCTGTCTCCTCCTCTGTCTAGAGTCTAGACAAAGAGCACCATCTTGTTTTCTTTCTCGTCATATAGTCCAGCCATATGACCAACTATGTCACATCCGATGATGGCGGAGATGTGCAAAAGCGAAAAAATGTTTCTCTTGCTTTTGCACTAAATTGGGCTACAGACACATCTGAAAAACTACCTCATAAAAGCATAAAAGGGTTTTTGCAGCATTTGACAGTTTTTTTCAAATTCTAAGTGTTTTCATACAGGTTTTTCTTTGCAATATTTAGGTGTTTCACAATTCTAGTGGTAATGGAAATGCAACTAGAGCTGGAAACTGCAGAGTCAGTAAAGTTATTCATGCAGTGTGAGCAGTCAGTTCAGTTCAAGCAGTCTCACAAATAGCAGGAATAATATACAAAAGGCTTTCCCCATTCTGGTATTTCATGACTGTTCAGCGGGGACCTCTAACCTCCTGATGTAACCAGTGGAGTAACCTTTAGGCTTTCATTATACCTTAACCTGGAAACTCATTTCAAAAAGCACCTGGGGAGCAGAGGGCACCTAAGACAGCACTAAGAAAGGGAAAGAAGTAGGGAGGGGATGATTAAGAGCTGAGAAGGACAAAAAGGCTAGTATGACAGCAAGCCCTTTAAGACAGTATTTCAGATGTATTTTTGAGTTGTCTTGTCTCATATGTGGATGATAAAACCAGCTATTTACAAAAGTTATTAAACCATCAAGTCAAACCACACTTTTATACACCACTTTTCGTACAATACATGAAGCACAAAGTGCTTAAACCAGGGGTGGCCAATCCTGGTCCTCGAGAGCTACTATCCTGCAGGTTTTAGATGTTGCCCTGCATCAGTACACGTGATTCTCATTAATGGTCATTAACAGGTTATCAGCCAGGTCTGAACAACTCTGTCAATGACACAGCCACTTGTGTCA
>JAOWBL010047318.1:43004-66547 GCA_028564865.1 Zenarchopterus dispar | reverse complement strand
GTGTGTGTGTGTGTGTGTGTGTGTGTGTGTGTGTGTGTGTGTGTGTGTGTGTGTGTGTGTGTGTGTGCGTGTGTGTGAATTTTAATTGTAGACTACAATTAAATTGTTTAACTTACATGTAAAGTTCATTAAGATGACTTTTTGCTGTAAATTGGTGTCATACAAATAAAAACTGAATCTAAAGACAGTTTAAGGTTTATTAAAGGATGGGAGAAATAGCTTTCATGTAGATAAGCTTGACAGAATAAACAAGAATAGAATAAAAAAGAATAAATAATTTATTAAAAATGAAATATTAATAGGTAAAACAGTATGCTCTGAAACTTTTGAATTCAGAAAGATGGCTCTTTTTTCTACATATTATAAAGTAAATCAAGTTTATGACATACAACTAACCCCAGTTCCTTTGTGGTAAGTGACCCCTTGTATTCTATTTATTTATTTATTTTTGTCTGTTAAAAAAAAAAAAAGGGTCTTGAAAGGATAAAATATGGCAAAATCCTCTCAGGGTTTAGACTTGACTTTTCATATTATGTTAGACTGTCACATCATACATTATATTTTGTTTTACATAGCAAAATAAAGATAGGAAATCAAGGAAACAGTGGTGATAAATTTTCTTATTGGACTTATACTAATTATTTAAAGGCATACAGTAAAAAGCAGATATATGACACAAAATTGCATGAATGTATGTGAAACTACCTCGATTCCTCATATACTTTGAACAGGAATTGTGATGATGTTACTACAGATGGCTTTTCAGAAGCTCGGCCGAAGGAAATGTGGAACAAGTAATACAGAAACAATGTTCTTTATGGTTATATCTTGTTTTAAATCGAGGGTAATGTTCCATTTGTTGAAAACAGCTGTTTCTGTCGTGCTGCGTACCCTCCACTAGATGGCGCACTTTTCCTTCCCGGGTTTGCTTGCAGTCACTCAAAAACCCGCTGAGGCACTTCCTGCACCCTGGTACCCACTCTTATTTTGGATACCTTAAGCCAGACACAGTTTCACCAAACTGACCTGAATCTGATGAAAATGAGCCGTTTGAGGCTCTGAAAGAGTGGCGTGTGAAAAGACAGATAGTCTACTGTCAGCTTCAGCGGTTGATGTGTTTCTAATTATGCAGTGCCAAAAGCAATGCCTGTCAAATGAGCTAAGAAAGGCGGTGAGTTGTAGGCCAACGAGATGTGATGGCTTGAGCAGATTTATATCCATCATGTAGAAAATCCTCCCCATGGGCATCCTCAGCTTTCCTCCGTCTGAGCCATAAATGAGGATCATTTGTAAACAGGCGGAGTGTTTCAAATGCCGGCTGAGATTTCCCGACAATGCAAAGCTCTTCAGATTAAGCCAATGTGCAAAAGATGGTTACATCACTTTTCAATTTTAAGGCTCAACAAATCGTCTCTTACAGATCCTTAAAATGAGGTCAAGCACAACCTCAAATGAACAACAACGGATAACATATGACACTGCATCCCATTTACTTAATACTAAGTCAAAGCTGCAGAAGCAGTGCAAGAAAAAGTTCTTAGAGACACTTTTAGGAGCAATAACTTCAAGGATATTTTCTCACTGATGTTATGAGTCCCCTGTGTGGATGAGGAGGAATTATGGTGCACTTCTCTTTAGAAAATTGATTTTTACAACATTCTCCTGGAGATTTGCTGGGTTTGGTGCTTCCTTTAAGGTTAAGTTTTAGCTTTCAGATAAATCACCTCACAGTTGAGACAAGAACACTCTAGTGTAAATAATGAGCTCTGTCCATCCATCAGACATTGTTAAAGAAACTTTATAGTATCCCTCTATGCTACCACGTGCTATTTAGGACTTTTTCTGGGCAACCGTTTCAAACAGCCAATAATTGTTCATACTTTAATTGTACTGTCATGATCTCAAAAAAAAAATTTTTTTAACTGAGGCTTGAAGAACCAGTCCTCCCCACCCCCCTTTTTCTTTTGAATGTCTGATCATAGCACCTTTGGACAAAAATGCTGTGGTTACCACTCTTGTAAAAATTATCAAGTGTCTTTAATGTTTTCCACTGACTCTTTCCTCTTATATAATGATTTATTTTCTTTGAAATGGTTATTGACACTTACTAGATTAACGGAAAGCAACAACTGCTTCTCAGAGATCTTTGCTGATGTCTATCCTCTTTGGCATTGTGTTAACGGACACCTTAATCCAAGCAAGCACACTGCCAAAGCTTCATTTATGGAGGTACATTTGATTAGATCAGCTGGCTGCTACTTAATTCCTTAATTCCTACTGAAACAGTTAACATGCACTTAGTTTTTCACAGAATGCTACTAAACTTTGGTTTTTGTTAAATAATAATAAAAATAATGGCATAATGTAAAATGTAAATTGTTGTTTATCTGAGCTTAGTTTTAATGCTTGATTTTGAGACCTGCTGAGACCTAAATCTTTTGTGCTGTTTCCTACCAGGTAAAAACTTGATCTTAATTAAAAGTGGAAATTGTTCCTTTTATAGAGCTCTTAATTTTTAAGTAACATGTTCTATAGCAGATATGAAGAATTTTTTTTATTTTTATTATTTTGGGAAGCACATTAATACCTATATTTAGTTGCTGGAAGTTGCATAAATCCTCTGTGTACATACAGAAGGAGTTAGTGACCTCTTGAAATTAGTTGAATTGTATTTTACCAACCTGAAAAAGCAGCTCACTGTGGTGGGGGAAATAACTGATCTCATATCAGCAGAGATGGATGCCCACTGTGGAAGTCTGACTGCCTTTGAATCCTGGGAATGTGAAAGTTTAGGCACCCCAGTGTCATAAAGCTCAGCCATGAACTGATTTCTAACAGACTTGAAATGATCTTTTTAACATTTGGCTCAACTAGTGTTTTGTTATGGGTTTGTACAGTTTGAGTAAAAGCTAATCCTCAAGCCTCTTGGGAAGAAAAAAAAAAGTTTTCAAGGAGGTTTTAGTTTTCAGATGACTGCCTGTAATAGTGTAGCATGTTAAAGCCTGTGGAGACTCATTTACATTCACTGGAAAGAAAGGCCCGGTGGGTCAAACTTCCAGGTTGAGTTAATATTCTGACTCGTCAAACCTTTTCCCAGCAATCAGCAGTCATGGGCTCCTCTAAGCGGCTGCCTAGCACTCTGATAATTAAAATTATTGACTTCTACAAAAGCAGGCAATAAGACGATAGCAAATCATTTTCTGGAGGCAATTTCCTTAGTTCATGATCTCATTAAGCAATGGCAGCAAACAGGAAAGTTGACATCTAGAAGATCAAGAAAACTTTCTAAGGGGACTGCTAATTGTGTGAAGGACCTCTTTGACAGATGAAGTCTTTCCTGAGCGTGAAGCAGACTCTGGACTGGAGGTACAGTGCTGTAAATACTATGCATCAATTGTGTGCTAAAGGGCTACATCGGCTCATTAATCTGACACTATCCAGGAAGTGTTGACATGTTCCTCAGCAGAGGTCCGCTGGAGCTCCAAAAGACCTCATTTCCACCCTGGTAGTTTGTCGTTTAAATGTGGAGATGTTCCATCCAGCAGACAGATTTGTTCATTTAGCCCACTGCATCATCTCCGAGGCTTTGTCCAGTTTTTTCCACAGTCTTTGACACGTGCACAAACACCCACCTCACGGAAGAGTCGACTTAAGGGTGAAGTTTTTGCATGTGTGCTCACAGCCTCCTGACCTTTTCATCATCATAAATCTGTAGACAAACAATTAGTATTCAAGACAGTATAAGAGTCTCGAAGACATCTTTTGAAGGAAGAATATGAATAAGTCAACAACATCGGTTATTATTTGAGGCCACATCTCGGGCTGCAGGATGAATTAAATCCAGTTCTCTGCCCTTCAATGCTTCTTTTAGCATTTAGCATTTGTCTCCAAGCTCCTGAAACCCCACCAGAGAGAGAAACTGCAGAACTGAAGGAGTTTATCTATCTATCTATATATTATAAGTGAGCATTTAGATTAATATAAAGATGATTAGAGCTACTTTGATCACATTTGTTCTTTTTAAGTGTTTGTATGGAAATCAGATATTACGATGAAAGCTGCAGAAACTAATCTGGTTTATAATAATGTGGTTTTAGTCTCCAACTCCAATCTATCACATTTAGAAAAAGTTTCTAAATGTGATAGATTTAATTCATGCATCTGCATGGAACTTGGTTCTGGCTATATTATGGAGACAGTTTGTTGCATTAATCCATCATGGACAGCAGATGTCTCTGCTACACTTTGTGATGATGCTCATCTCATCCCTGGTTCCAGCTGAATCCAGCTTTTTTCAGATCCTTCATCTTTGACAGTTTTCTGTAAAAATGGAGTTAAAATTGTTGGAAGGGCATTTTTAATTGTGCAGAAAGATTGTACTGGCAGCAAATGGCTTCTACCTTAAAACCCAGTGCATGGACCAGAAGTCATATCCTCTCTAATGGTTTCTTTGATTTGGTCGTTTTCTCAAAATCTACAGCGAGGAATTTCATTGTTTGGAGATTCCAGAGTCGAAGCATTAAAGAGAAACATTAGTCTTTACGCAGCATGAGAGACCAGCAGCAGTTTTAATGGAGAACAATACTGATTAACCTCCTGCTGCTTGCATGTTTTTGGTTTTTTACGGTTCCACTGCACATTTGATCTTTGCCTTTAAAAAAAAAAAAAGGTGTTGTAATCCACCCCAGACAGGATCATACAATTTAATGGAATAAACTGCAAATAATCAACATCCATTCGCTTCCTTGTCCTTGTCTCCGTAGCAACACAATTCCCTTTGCAAGTAAGATGAGATAAGCCTTTTTCTCGAGTGTGCCCAGAGGTGGGAGTGAAATGTTATTTTTATCCTGGTGACATTGTACGCACATAGGTGAGAATATAATGAGACCGGAGGTTGCAGTTGACAGTGGTTAGCTGCTGGCTGAAAAAGCTCTTTCTGAATTTAACCATAAAGGACCCATCACTGCTGAAGACAGCGTGACAGTCCTTAACTCGACTTACGGGTGTGTTCCTGTTTTAAAAGTTGGAAACACTTCATCAAATTACTCCAAACAGATGTGCATTTTTGAGGATTCTTTAGTCCAGATTGAAATAACTTCATTAGGAAAGATCGTGAACACTTGTACGAGCACGTTTAGCCTCTTTGTGATCAGCTGATTTTTTTCTTCTTATTGTGTGAAAAATTGATGGATTTGTAGTTTTTATGAAACAATATCTTCATAACTTCCTTGACTAGTAAATTGATAGCTGTTGAATGTATAAAAACCATCATAAAATGTAGTGGAAATGAGACTGAATGTGTCCACAGCTTTCTTGAACATTTACTTGTCTGAAAAAGAAATGACTTTCCCTTCTGTCTCTGCTCCATCTCTGATTTACTCTTTAAAAAAGACAGTTCAGAAAGGAGAGCACAAAATACGTCCCGTATCTGTGAAATGCCTTGATGCTTTGAAACATGTTAAAATATTCATTTTGATTTCTTTTTTGGAGGAGTATTTGCTTACTTCTGGGAAGTGTCGCCTTGCGCTTGTCGTCTTCTGTCCCTCGCATCGGTAAAAAGCAGCCAAAGAAACTTTGGACTCGAGTCATCTCTGCCAACAACTGAGTATCACATCACGCCACTATGTCACATCAGCAACGATGAAACTGGCTCACAGAACTGTACGGACAACATGTCAGAGGCGAGTAAGGGGCTCAAGAAAGTAATGACAGAAGAGAAAATATGAGACCAAGAAAAGTAAATCATGAACAGTGGTCTCAAAGAGACTCAGCTTCCATCACAGCAAGGAACTTAAAAAAATTAATAAGTTCCCTTTGTGTTGCTTTTATGAGGCTGACGAGCTCTTAGTTTAGATTTTATATGAAGACCATCTCTCGTAAACATCTCCAACTCCAACAGATTTCATTCAAGAAGAGTCCAATGTTCTCATGAACTTATAAGTCAGTGGGTTTTATTGAGTCACAAGCTAATTCCACAACTTTCTGCAGGTTTGCCCTCCAAAAGAAAAAAGTCAGGCTTAAATCAAGTTTACACCATCACAATCCATCTCCAGATTTCAAAATGTCGGCTAACAAATCAATAATGTTACAGTTATTACACCCACACTTCTTACACACAGTCTGACGCCAAGTTACTTAAACTGTTAGACGATGTTCATACTCAAGACAACCGAGGGTTGTCTTCTCTTCATAGTGCAGCTTTTAATGCAGAATCATTGGTGTTGAAGGCCTTTCACTTAGAGGACACTAGTTGGTCACTACTGAAGTGGTAAACATACAGCGACCATTCTTTTATAATTATCTCCTGATGTTTACTGACATGCCATCACTGGCATGTTGCTCACACAACCACCACAACTTTGTCGCTACAATTTCAGCAGTGGTAAGACTTTAATTTCCTTACAACCTTGTATTTTATTTCTTACTTGCTGGTATTTGACAGGATATTTTGCAGGAAACATCATTGCTTAAAATATCCGGGATCTCTGATATGTTTGTTTATTTCTCCGAGATGAGTTTTCAATTTTGTAACGCTAACGCAAAATGCAATGTTGGATTTTGTTGATGGTTCAACCTTGGCAATAAATGTGGGATTACAACTTCATGAGGATGTTGAAATGTTTCATTTTACAGAAAAAATAATTAGAATACACACAAACACACACACACACACACACACATATATATATATATATATATATGTGTGTGTGTGTGTGTGTGTATGTATATATACATACATATATACATAATGTATGTATATATATTTCTAGATATAACAGCCACACCAATAAATTTTCAGATACCCTGACTGACGGTCCAAATGAGAAAAGTGACAGTTTGTCAGTTGTCTCTTGTGCTCTTGCTGTCGAGTTTATGACTGCTGTCTCTCAGGGTCCTTTGCCTGTCATCCATCCCCACATCATCAGTGACTGTGGACATCTGCTGACTTTCTTCAAGCAGCCATCTTTATGCTGTATGTTTCACTGGACCTGCTCCATCATCTCCGTGCCAAATCCAAATTTGTAATTCATCACTGAATATCACCTTCACTCATCCACGCAGTCCATCTCCTTCTGCAGATTTCTTACAGCTTGGCAACAAACATTGACTCCTTTTTCTGTTTGTTTTTCTTTTCTGCTTTGACGTTTTTCTTGGTCTACCTGCATGTTTTCCTTCTGCATCCTTCCAGTGTTATTTGTGTTAAAATTGTAGACAGAACTCACTGGGATACGTCAACACCTTTTGCCACACTTCAAGTTGAATTAGCATCCTAAAGAAGGTTTCTGATCCGGTGTTCTTCAACGCTGGTTCTGAAGGCTCGATATCCTGCATGTTTTAGATGATCTTCTGGTCCATCGCACCTGATCCAAATGACTGGATCACCATCAGCTCGTGGTCCAGGTCTTCACGAGTCTGTCAGCAGTCTTCTAATTTCAGGCAGGTGTGTTTAGAGCAGAGCAGCCTTTAAAACATACAGTGCAGTCGGCCTGATGGGATGGGGGTCTAATTTTATTCTCAGATGCAGCATATGTATACAGGCTACAGTGTTCTGTCAAGCCGTCGCTCTCTGTAACTGCACATGCCGAGACAAATCAGTTGTGTGAGTGAAAGGAGACCTCCTGTCTGTCATCAGTGCAGTGGCCGGTTTCTGAGCGTAGGCGACTGGAGATGCGGTTATTGCCGGAGACAGACTTTTACCCACCGTATAAAACAGCAGGTGATGTTTGAAACACGGCAGGTGAGGACTAATCCTCATGTGTTCTGCACCGACTCCTTTGCTGAAAGACGGAAGGCTGCAGTTTATTTCAGGTGGAAGTTTCTTTTTGTTGGGATGGATCCTGTTCCAAATGGTTTGCAAGCTGATATCCTTTTATGTTTGTTTTAAATCTGCAAAGATGAAAAAGGGTTTCCTCATGCTTTGCCCCAATGACAAGGCATCAAATCCCACCTGGCCCCCCCACCTTTAATTTCTTTCCTCTTCTAAACAAAGTATTAGTCTTTGGATTTGACCTTGATTACTAGGGAATCGGAGGAAACTGCCTTTTGACATCACTGGATAAGCGTGCAACTAATCAGAACTATTAACACGACTGGATTTACCTGCAGACCTGCAGTAATGGCAGTGCATTTACACTGGATAAGTGAAGTCTCTTTTCATTATAATTTACAGACACTGATCCCGAGAAGTGGCGTTTAGGCCTTGTGTTTTATCAAACACTTACCTTTTATTTGACTTTACAGTTAGATTTCAATAATTGCATTTAATGGTGTAAGGGTTGATGTGTTTGAGTTTCCATAGTAACAGTAAACTTAATAGTTTAAAAAAATTACCGTGGCTTTTGCTGAAGCCAAAAAGGTTTAAAGGGAAAATCATCTCATTCTCACTCTTCTGCTGATCTGGACCTCTTGTTTTGTAAGTCTCCATGTAAAGCTTCATGTTAATTAATTTTTGATGTTTATCCAGTTGACACATGATATCATGATGCTGCATGTGGTGGAATCAAGGCTAAAGCCATTATATATCACTGGGCTGTGTATGGGAGTTGCTATATTTATGTTGGGAAAAAAGACAGAAAAATCTAGTTGAGGAAACCTTTTTAAAAAAGATTCCTGCCCACAAATCACTGAATCACTGAGATATTCAATCACATGGGATTAAAATGACCTCAAAACCTCAGTCTTTGCTGAAATAGGGTAGGCAATTTGCGGAGGAATTTTTTCTTTACAAAGCGCAGGCATGGAACATTTGGAGGGGATTAATACCACAAATACCCTGTAATTATTATAAATTACTGCATGATCCTGGATCATTTTAATCCACTGCGAATGAGGCAAAAGTCAGCAACAAATTCAAAGTGAATGGACTGGCTCATGGATCGGTTTAATTTTCCAATAAGCAGTCCAGGTATTTTGCAGATAATTTTTGCCTGGTGCCCCAGTTAGACTAAGGGCAGCCCTGCATTATTATTCCTGATCTGAGCCATATTTATATAAGGCTACAGTTGAATAATGTTTAAGACGACGAGAATAACAAGAATCACGCTGCTCACTTTTCATTCCTCCAGCTTCTTCCGTTTCTTTTTTTTTTTTCTTTTCCATCTTAAGTCACTTGATTTCTGCTCTCTGATGTCTGTGTAGAGGAGCCTCGCAGCCCACCCCCCACGCCCCTCTCCCGTCTCTGAACATGGTATGATCCTCGCTCAAGAAGCGCCTCCGATTCTCCATCCGCGGGGCTAATTTACAGTATTTCTGCTCGGAAAGTGTCGCGCAACGACTCGCTCCGTCTCCTCGGTGTCCGTAAGAGCGCAAAGCTGGACCGGTACATAATGACCATGTACAAGGGGAAGCGTCGCAACCATCGGTGTAAGTCTTAACCAGCATCTTTGACGGCTTCTCCGTGCACTAAATACATTTTCCTCCTCCTGATGTCTCTCCGGGCTGTGCGTAAAATACAAGTTGCCGTGAATTGTGCGTTTGGGTTGCTTTAAAGCTGGCCCATCTGAGTTCACATAAACTGCATAAACCGTTGTTTACCAGACTATTTTGTGCTGGTGATCATTTTATCTATCGCTAAATGTTCTTTGTGGTAAACTAATAGGAAATCGAATCACCTGCTGCGCGTTATCCTCTTTCTGCACAAAGCTGTCAATTTGAAAGCTTCCTTTAGACCTGCTTTTTTAAAAATCTCTGGGAATAAAATTCACAGCTTCCGAGACAGTGCAACTCTTAAGAATGAAAGGGAAATGTTTAATTCCAACTAATAAGTGCCCCTTTTTTTGTCCATACAAGGAATAGATTAACTGACATTTCTTTTATGGTATTCATGAGGTGAGTAAGGAAAACTGAAAATGGATGTATTTATCTGTAAAGAATATCATTGTTTGGTATCTGACATTTTTCAATGAGACTATAGGTTGTTTTTTATTGGTAAAGAGAATATTTTAGGGATAAAGACTAGATGGAGGGATGGTGTAGCCTGGAGGAGTCTTATCCCTGTGCTCTGATATTTAATACAGTGATACCCTACATGCCACAGACCAGTGCTCTTAGTCACAAAAATGAAAAGAGATCCTGAAAAGAGCAATATGTTAAGTCTGTGTGTTGCCCTTAGATAGTCACGTGTACCATTTCTCCCCCCCTCCTTGTCTCCCAGACATCTGCAGAGTGCGATAAAGGTTTCAAAAAGCCGCTTTGTAGTTGTCCTACTGTATTGAGAAGGGAGAACTATGGATTTCTCCTCTGACAATGGAAATATAAACATCCATTGTGCAACGCACAGTTTACAGAAATAGATCATGGTGCATCTCTTTCTGGATTTGCAGCTCCAATAGACAATGTGGGAGGAAACCCAAATTTGGACGCTGAGCAGAGCAGAGTCTGTGTGAAGAGAAAGAGCAGGCGAAGGAAACCAGGTGCCTCTGCTTCCAAGCGAAAGAGTGAGGGAGACGGTTTAAAAGGCAGTGAATCAGTGTGTGGGCTCAGATTGATGAAGAGCTTGTTTAAAAGGATGTTCTGAATTTGGTCTGGCAGCTATTAGGGAAAAGAGATTGTCTGAGTCTGCCAGCGATGTTGGATTACAGGAGGAAATGTTGCTCTCCTCAGTGCTGCTATAGTCCATGAGTTTGGCCCTTACAGATAAAATAAATATAATGATCTGAAAATAAGAAAGCTGCTCTTTTAACTGACTACCTGTGATTTCTTTGGGTCCTCTTGCAAAAATGATAACTTCACAAATTCCACGTTCACGGGCTCAGTGGGTTGTAGGGCGAGCACTGTCAAGCTGGGTGAAATGATTAAAAAAAAAAAAAAATACTCAAGGACTCCTGTAAATCATCACTGAAAATGCATTCCTGGATGGTGAAATGCACCTTTTTTTGCCAGTCAGTAAGGGTTGAATATTTTTCTTCAGCACCATACACTGCAGACTGAACTACACAGCGTATGTGACGTGACCTGAGAATTAAAGCTGGTTACTTGCATGATATATCCTGAGATTCAGCTCCGCTTTTTTCATTGTTTCACAGCCTCGGCCCTGTGTCTGTTTGTGTGTTTATAGTGTCCCCTTTTGTCAACAATTTAATAATGATGAAAACCCCTCTGTTTGATTTTTGAGTATCAGAGTTAGACTCTAAATTGGAGTAAGTGGGTTCAGATAACGGCTGGATGGAGAGAGTCAGTGTCCATTAGTATTTTAAGATTTGCATCGCGAGTATCTTTGGGGTTCAAATGGGACTCTTGGCTGCTTAACTACAGAGATTTGTTTTCTGTGCACGAGTCTATGAGTAATTGAGTTATACTTCAACTGAAAAATTCTGTCAAAGTTTGTTATTTACATTTTCAGTACACCATGGTTTGTTTGGCCACCATCAAAGTTTGGACAGGGATTTGGCGATTTTTCTTCTCATTAGTTAAAAAGGCTTGCACAGCTGCAGGGCCAGGGGATGGATGAAGCCCATTCCCAGAGCGGGACAGTTCTTAAGTTGCTCATGGTCCTCAAGGTTCTTGATGTTGAGTAGCTGTCACGACTGACTCTGGAAAATCAAGTGAACATCTTGGTTTTGTCCCTGGATTAACAGATGAAGGGGATGGTTCAGCTTTTTAAGAAGAGGGTGAAGGGAGGGAGAGTTACAGTGCCTCTGTGGTAAGATCTATGCAGGGAAACTCAAGAAGAGAGTCTGACTGACACCCCATCCTCGGATTCAGGAAGAGCAACCTGGGTTTCATCCTGGTCATGGTACACTGGACCAGCTCTTTACTCTCTAAAATTCTAGAGCAGTTTTCCCAACAGGTCCACATGAACTTTGTAAACTTCAAGGAGGCCTTTGACCAGTGGGGTATCCTGTGGGGAGTATGGGATACTGGGTCTGTTGCTGTGGGCCATTCACTCCTGGTACAAATGGTCCCAGAATTTGTGCTACATTGAATGTGAATCCACAGTCCGATTCTTTCCAGGTGTGATCTGGAGTCCATTACAGCTGCCTTTTGAAATGCAGTTCTGTTCATAACCTTCACGAGGAAAAACATCTCACTGCAGTTGAAACAACACCTATGGCTATTTTCATCTTAAAATATCAGTTTGAATTTTATTTGAAGGAATACTTGCTTAAAGCCTCGACTAGCTGTTGCGCTCTTTCATCCCTGTGAATTAACTGGCGGGTTGGCGTGGCAACTAAGGTAATGCAGACTTACTACCGCTGTGTTGCAGAGGGAGCTGAGCCAAAAGGCATTTCTCCCTGTTAACCACCAACTCTCACTTACGGTCATGAACTGTGGATGAAGATTGACACAACAAGATCCCAGATACAAGTGGCTGAGTTTCTTCTGGGTGGACTCAGCCCCGAGGACATAGTTAGTAGTTAAGTGGGAGGGACTCCACATCGACAACAGCCAACAGAGGAGGTTCCCGCATTTGGTTAGGATGCCTCCTGGATGCTTCCTTGAGAAGGTATTTCAGGCATGTCCAACCAGGAGAAAGTCCTGGGCTGAGATCCGGGACATGTTGGAGAGCTTGGCCAGGCCATGAGGGTCTCTGTGCACTTGGAGAAGAGCTGGAGGTGGTCAGAGATGGAGATTTCTGGTCTTCTCTGTTTTGGCAGCTGCTCTTGTGATGCGAATCAGATAAATGGAAGTTGATGGATGGATGGATTGAGTCATTACATGCCAATTTGTAGAATAGTTGTTCACTAATGAACTTTATCTGTACCTGCCTGTTTTTTATCTTCATCTGGCCAGATCATCTAAAGTTCACAGTAAATGCATGAATATGTGATCAAAGATCAGCCTAAAGCATAGCTAATTATAAATGCATCCTGCTGGCTCCTGCAGGTAGTGCCGTGAATTAAACAGCATTATTGCACTTTGCTCCTTTTGTTCTGATATGTAAAAATGTTGGATGGATTTCATACTTTTCAATCATTTTAATTGAAATTATGGAAACAGAGTTGTGTAGTGGTTAGCAGTGTTGCCTCAGAGCAAGAAGATTTCAGGTCTGATCTCAGCAGGGGCCTTACTGTGTGAAGTTTTTTTTTTTTTTTTTGTTCTCTCCATGCATCCGTGGGTTTTGTCAGAGCCCCCCGGCTTCCTCCCACAGTTCAAAAACATGTTAGGTTAACTGTGAATTGCCCGTAAAAGGATGGGCCTGTCCATGGTGTACCCAGTTTTTTTTTTTTTTTTTTTGCCAAGTAACAGCTGGGATGGGTCCAACCCCCACCCACCCCCGCCACACCACCCCGTTAACATGAAAAGTGGGTGAAGAAAGAAAAAGAAAAAAATGGTAAGATATTCTTGTTTAATTCAATACTGTTTAGTGTATACAGCTCCACAGAAAACAAAGGTGTTGCAACCAGCTTGATCGCAGTCTCTTCAATAAAAGAACGATAAGAAGAAGGCTGGCAGCAAGGAGAACGTTAACGCTGTTTTGACCTTGTCTTGTTTCTACGTACTGGTTTATGTTGGGATTCTCATCACCCGTTCACACCAACACTCACACAGCATTCATGTATGTATTCTTCATACACGACAATCCACTAATGACTAGACATATTCAGGACAATGCAGGCGGTGTTTAGCTTGATAAAAGGCACAGGAGCCAATGGCAACCTCCTCAGTCGCTGACATCCAATCACTTATGGACCTGAGAGAAAAATACTAAGAAATTCTATGCGTTTTTATGTAGCACTGTGATATACAGTAAATTTAAGTGTACTTGTAAAAATTTTAGATAATATGTAAAATTAATTAAAATAAAACAAAATATTTACTTTCAACTTTATTTTTTGTAGACAATAAAATATTTATTTTTTTGTCACCTTCATTTCATTTGATAATTTTCCCAATTTTGGGCGAGTAAAGTTTATACGGTACCACTTTGTAATGTTGTTGTTCCTTCTCACAACACTTAAAAGGCATTTTGCTCTCGAGGATATCAAGCTTTGAAGTGTTTTATTTTCATTTTGTCACACTGATCCTGCAAACATGTCTTAGGGTTAGAAATTCATCCGGGATCATTTTTATTGCCTTTTTTTTTTTTCTTAAAAATGTTTCTTCTGTTGGGACCACAGGCTGCCCAGTACATTACCTGTTTACTCTCTTCACTCTCATTCCTTTTAGTAATGCACAATATCTATCATACAGATAAATTATCAGTTGTTGTGGCAGGGAATTTGTTTCTATCTGATTCATAAATATATTGAAACTGATCAATAAATAGGTAAGTTATTGAAAATGAATAGAAGTTAGTTGTTAGTGGGAAGTGCCTTTTGAAACATTTTGTGTCATGCTCTTCACGCCATCTTCCCTGCCTTACAGGCAGGACCCCAGCATGACCCGGTGTCTGCCTGAAAACAGATTTGGCTCAACTCATACAAATATATGCATGAAAAGGTTAAATAGATGTATTTCTTTGTTCATAAAATCTTCAAATTTGATTATTGTTATTTGCTGAAAAAAAAAAGATCATATTTCTCATAAACACTTCTTGAGGGATGCACTTTAACTTTAATTGTGTAATTTGACATGTTGGTGTATTTCATTTGCTGAATTAATCTGTAAAATGTTTGGATTATAAGTGTGCTTTTTTTGATGGTGTGTGGGGGGGTCTGGGGCCTGTGTTTAAATATAAAGTAACTAACTAAATGCCTCAAGTTTAAGGCTTGTCAACTTTAAGTCTAATGTACTGTGTGCATATAAATTCACTGTCTCCAGTCATTAGATTTTATATTATTTTAATTTGTCATCCATTTGACTATATGAACATTTGAAGAGCCATTACTTTTGTTAGCTGCTTAAGTATTGCCTGAGTATGTTTTTTCTTTGTTTGTTTGTTTGTTTGTTTTTAAATCTCCTGGGTGCACAGATTATATTAAATGGTCCCTATTGACCATATACAGGTAGTAATTTATTAGTTATTAATTTTGGCAGCATATGTTGCTTTAAATCTGAATATACTTTTCTGTATTAATGCTGCCTTCACGAGTGTAAATTATTTTTGCCAAGGGCACTGATACGATCCCACAACATCCCAGGATCTTTTTTTTTTTGGACTTGTTGCTGATAATCCTCTTTATAGTCTTTTTTTTTTTTAAATGTCTTTGGTCCAGACCAAATGGTACCCATTTCATCTTCAAAAAGATTGTGAATTCTGAGTTGTCTGAGCACGATACACATTTCCTGTGTGTGATCTGGTTGATCCCAGATGCTTCTGAGCTCAGAGACCCTGCGTCTGGACAAGAATAAGAAGAGACTTGTCTTTTTTACACAGGAAAAGTTTTAAGTGGCACTTATAAAAGTTACCTTTGTATTGTACAGGCTGCCAAAATGTTCCCAAAATAGTTTCTTGCTCATGTAGTGAAACAGTTGGTTGAGGATCACAGGTGTCTAGTTTAGGTTTGCGTCCTAGCCCTTTGTAGGTTCCTTCACTCATGAAATGAAAATATTCACTCAAAAATAAGAATTATACAAATCCCTGCTACCTGATCTTTCAGGAAGATTATTTTGAAATAATAGTGCATTGTGTCACTTTTTTCTGATATGGGATTGTGGGAGGTTGGAAAATAAATAAACATGGAGTGCATTGCTCTCCAGTATGCCCCCCATATCAAAAATGAGAACCTACAATACCATCACAACTAAGAGGGGAAACCTGTTTGATGTTGCTAAGCAACAGGGGTGACTTCAGCTTTACCCACAATAAACTGGAGACCTAGTGAGGATGTTGCGATGAGAGCATTTTGGAAAAGCAATTTTTAAATCAAAATATGTAGACCAGCATTCAAACCCCCTAAAACCCGACTGCACTGACGTGGGTACCGACCAACACACCCTCCATATGTGTATTTACTAAAGCTGCTTCTATAAACTGGAAGAGCAGGGTGTTAGATCTTCTGTCAGATGTCCTCCATGCATCTCCAGCCATTTGTCAAAGGCAGTTGTGTGTGCATATGAAGAGTGTGTGTGAGAGAGTGTGTTGTCTGCCTTCCACACTAGACTTCTTTTCAGCTTTGCTTCTTTTTGCCCAGATTTTGGTTTTGCATATCCATGGGAAGGAATACAAATCATGCACAACACAATCCTTGGTGGAGCTGTTAGTGCTCGCCACTCTCTATTTAATCCGTTCCAGACACTTAAGTTGCAGGCTAAGATGCAGTTGCGACATCTCAAAAATGCACCAGCTGTACCACCACTCTTTTTTTTCCCCCCTTCTTGTGGGCAAACAGCCACATAACATGTCACTCTGTCCCAGAAAATGTAATTTTTTTTTGTTTTATCTGTCTGTCAGAGAAGACTTAATGGTGCTGCTCCATTGATGATGAAATAATGTGACAAAGGTGTCACGAGATGTCACTCCCCAAGAGTTCTCATCTCTCCCACCAGCACCGTCACTCAGAGCAAGCAGAGCAAGTGCTGTTTTGGAATACCGCCAGGCAAAGCACCAATCAGTGACATAAAGACGAGCATTCAGCGCCACATAAACACTGATCTGCAAATCCGAGGGCTGACGCACACAGAAGACACCAACACTCCCAACTAAATGACACCCTATTATCTACATTTCCACGTGCAGCAAGCTTTGAAGGAAGATGTTCTTTTTTTATATATATTTTTTATTTTTGTAAATAAACAGAATATTGAGAGTGACAGGGCCTGGATAAAGGGTTGGTACTGATATGGGATTTTATGTGCAGTTTTAGAGCGCCTGAATGTCTGTCAAGTGTCATCCCAAGGGCCCCTGGAATAACAAGAAAATTTGTCTCATCTCACTCATTCTCCCTTCGTTGGGGGCTTATCACATGCACTGTTATTCACCTGGATGAGTTACATTGGGTTTGAAGAGCAAACAAAATTACGTCTCAGTTTTATGCAGGTTGGCCCTAATATGCATGTCAAGTCAGTTATTCCCTTTATTTCTTGGTTAAAATTAAATATAAATGCCCCAGCAGGGCTTTTAAAGCACATGGCAGAAAAGCTCAAAAAGATTTTTCTTGTGTCTGACGCTTATCTCGAACCAATGCCAGGCCTTTATCTGTTCTGCCAGTGCCTGAAATGGCCAGGGATTATGAGCTGATCCCCCTGGACTTTGGTCCATGCAGCCGCAGGGAGGTGAGCCGAGGGAAGGCAGCGATCTGAAAGTCAAGCTGGTGTTTACAGAGGGAGAGGTGCTCCTGGTTGAAATGAAATTCTCCCTGAAATGTTGCAGTCATATGTTTGAAAGCAGGTGTTACTGTAACATGGTGTGTGTGTGTGAATATTTTTGAGGCGAAGGTGGGTGGTGTTTCAGGATTCATATGACACAGTTAAAGGATCGTGACTGATCGGGGTAGTGACCGCAGATACAAGTGGCTGCAAATCTGAGTTTCCTCTGCAGATAGAGTGAAACATTCTGCTTTCTAGGAGAGCCTCGACGTAGAGCGGCTGCTCCACATTCACAGAGTTTCCATTACCACTAGAACTGACCGAAACCTAAATATCACAAAGAAAAACCTATAATGGAAACACCTAGAATTTGAAAAAGCTGTCGTATGTCGCAAAAACCTTTGACACTTTTACAAAGTGGTTGTTTTCAGACATGTCGATAGTCCAGTATACACAAAAGTGTAAACAATTGTATTTGCACATCTCCAGTATCTGACGCAGTTGGTCACATGACCCTTTGGATGATTTGGATGACCCACTGTCTTTTTCATCTGTTGACTATTTCCTCAACAGTGGTAATGACAGTCACAATAACTAAAGACCTTTCCATCCATCTTTTTTGAAGTTGAGACCTTCTTCATTGCTTTGAAGAGAAGTCTTACACGACGAAAATCTAGAAGCATCATAAAAAGAAATCGAGGGATGACAGTTTACTTTAGCTCATTTGCAAATCAATTTTCGAGGCCAACACTGGACCTTCCACAGCAGAACCTTGTCAAAATGTCAAAATTGTCACTTTTATTTTGCAAAAAAGTGTAAAGGAAATCCACATAGTAACAGGAACCAGAAGAGGTGGTTCAGACATCTGGTTAGGAATACTCCTGAGGGAGATGTCCCAGGCATGGCCAATCGGGTGGAGGCAGACCCCACCTTCAACTAGAGTGTCATCAAGACTCGGTGGAGAGATTTAAATCTCTTGGCTTACCTGGGAATGCCTCAATATTCCCCTGGAAGAGCTGGAGGAGGTGGCCAAGGAGAGGATAGTCTGCCGCCCCGCGACCCAGCAGGCGATGCACAGATTTGAATTGATGGATAGATGACAGAAACAGGATCAAAAAGTAGTAACTATTAAAGCTTTTAAAGAAAAGCTTTTTATATCCTTGTTCTGTGACTCTAAAACCATTATTCAATCAGCGAGTTTAATTAGCTGTAAAGCCCTGACAAAAGTTTTTGAAACAATAAATTATTAATCATTGGCTCACTGTGCTCTTTGTGTGATCCTTGATTTGATATTTTATTTCATTCTTTTGTAGATGAGCAATTTTCTTTGAAATACTGTATGCATATGTAATTTAATTAAAGAAAGAAAAGATTATTAGAAAAGAGAAATCTGTTTCCAGAGAAAGACCTGACTAGTGTGTAGGAGAGGAAACAAGAATATTTGAAGCTTAAAAATGCAGCTGCGAGTGGGAGCTTGTGTCACCTTGAGCACTGTGAATGTGGAGGTTTTATATAATGGTGCAAATGAGTAGATTTGAATCCTAGGTTGAACTAACATGGTTCTTGTAATACATCTTTGAAGTGTCAATCAGGATACAGAGAATGAAGATAAGTTAATTAGCAAAAGAATAATCCAGTTGTTAATGCTGGGCAAGAAGTAAATGTTATATTAAATTTTTCTGTGTATAAAATGGCATAAAATAATGAATATGGGCAATATGAAACCTTGAAACTTCCTCTCAACACTCATGAAAGACATTTAAAATCTTTATTTTTCACAAATAGAAAAAGTCTTGCTTATTATTAATTGTAGTTTTCTCTCAATTATTTACTTTATAAGGAGCCATATTAAAGTATTTGGGTCAAAATGTTTGACATATTGTGATCCGAACGCCACAGAGATGAACCTTTTAAACCAGGTCTGCATACATGGAGTAACCGAGTTGGATAAAAGTTCTAGTGATTGGTAGCAACCCACCCACATAACCACAGTCATCACATGCTAACCTAACTAACGGTGCTTTACATTGGTTCTGAATGAACCTGTCCTTACATCCCGTCTCAGAATTTGCTATAGAAATGAGAATTACCGGAGCTGAAATGACAACTGTGTAGCCTCCACACTCTGCCGGGACCCTCTCTTTGTCAACGATTCCAACAATGCCAAGACCCAAAGACCTTCAGCTAGTGAACACTAAGTTCATTAACTCTAAGGCTCGACAAGATCTGATGAGCTACCTACCTCCCTCTGGGCATCCACCAGTACCTGAGCACCGGCAGTACTGACACCCACAGGGACCCTGCTAAAGCTAGTTTAGGGTTATTGACTAGTGAGCTTAGGGTACTGAACCTGAAAAAGTCCAGGACAATGCTTACTCGACTGAAGACGCTGGTTGTTGGCGGCTCCAGTAAAGTTACTGACCAATCTTAGTCAGAGGCTGTCATCCAGTTGGTCTCCAGCTAGTGGCCTTTGGGTGGGACGAAGGTAGCTGCTTTTAGCTGCTCAGCTAAGCTCATCCACAGGGCCTTCAATGTCAACCCAAAACCAGTCTGTTAAGTGTGCTAACAATATAAGCTGAAATATTTTCAAAATAAGAATGATTATGCTCCATTAGGGCTTTATCCACAGCTCAGTAAAGTGCATCAGAAGTTTGAAGTAGCTAAAGTGATAGTTGCCATGGATTCTCAGGCTGTAAATATATTTATTTCTGTTGTAAAGTTGGACATTTTAACATTGTGGTCAAAAGAAATTGGTTCACTTTTAGAGCCAGACCCTATTTTTCCTACTTCTGCAATTTTCTGGCATTAGTTCTGAAAACCTGATGCTCCCCCCTTGACACATAAGAGCTGGTTTTAGGGAGCAGAGTCTGGCACTCGACTGAACTCCAACCTCTTCTTTTGTGTGTTTTAGCTTTGTGCTGGCCACTTTTGAAGTATAGCAAATGTGTGGTGGAGTACAGCTGGATGTGAGGTTGAGTGGAGCTAAAGATGAGGTGGTCCCAAACAAACCAAGCTGACAAGGGTGTGTTATGTGGGATTGTTTATGGCTGGAAGTCACTTCAGACACCTTAATAAATATTCTTTGGCACCGAAATGTTTATTTTAATTGAAAATTAAATATTTTATTAATGGTGTCAGAAAAAAAGACATTAAAAAAACATGATTGTCTCCTGGTATATCAAGAAAATGACTTTACAAACTAGCTTTTCTTCATGCTGTTATCAAAAATATCCAAGAATTCAACATTTCCAATGAACACGTTTTCTCATTGATCATTCATATGTAACATCACACAAAACACTTTGCAAGTATGGCTGAGCAATTTTGGGAAATGACCTAATTGCATTTTAATCTGACAAATACTGAGAAAGCATTTTGCAGTTACTAGCTGAAATTCAGTATTCAAATTGCAGCTGTTTTTTTTTTTTTTTTGAGTATTATGACACTGACTTGTGTCACAGACAGGAAAAATATGGATTTGTTGGCAGCAACCTCCAACTGGAGTGTCATCATCAATGAGATGCATAGAGTGACACAGGTACGACTCTTGACCACAAAATCAGTCAGTGCGGCACAAATCTCCAGCTTTTTCTGTGAGATTCTGGACGAGTAACTTGCTTGAATGCATGAGAGGGAGTAACATGGCCTAAATGATTCTGGTAACGTGTTCAAACCCATGTTTCGTCAATGAACTGATCAACAGCACGTTATTAGCCAAGATATGGGTAATAGAGTTCTCGCTGTGTCTCTATGAGGGTTTATTCATATTCTGTTTCTGTCACAAACGACTCATTATTTGTTTCATTAACATAACAGAAACATGATTAGTTTCACGACTTGGGTTGTCTCTGATTGGTTGGTGTGACTGGTGCAAGAAATGAGTGGTGCTTGTCCTTGGTGAACTGGAATTGTAAAACCAGTGAGCACATATGTTTTAAACCTTCAGACGTGATGCATTATAATTGCATTGATTCACCAGTTGTTCAACCCTACTTGTAAGCTGCATAACTAAGCATAACCACCAATGATGTAACTACCAATCCTACATATGGGTCAAAAATGAAAAAAAAACTATGTAAAGTGTCATATTGCACCCTGACTTGATGTGAAATAATACATTATGTCAACTACAGCTTTGAATTCACACAGAATAGTGGATTGAGCTATACCAGCTCACCTTGAACTTCATTTTATGGTCTCCTGAATAGCTCTGTTTGATGTTTGTTCTTCAAAGGTTTCGAGAACCGCACCTTTGATATGTAGATAGTCCCTAACCTTGGCACTCTCCTTCTGTGTGGTTATGACAACATCTGGCTCTCCTGTTGTTGAGAGGTCTCAGTAAACAAGTCGTTTTTCTCAAGCGCTTCTCAAAAAAGAAGAAAAAAAAGGTGGATAGTATTTTTGTAGGTTGTTTCAGTTTGAAGGTGCTGCAGTGCCTTGTGACCTTGATTGATGGCTCCTGAGGCACAGAGCGATAAGAATATTGAAAATGCCAGACAACCACTTAGTGGAGGAAATGAATCAGAATCTGAATCAAAGTGGAACTGGAGAAGCTTTTTGAACATCCAAACATGCCAGGATAACTGTGAGATTCACCGTGATATCATATTTGATTTTCATTTCCTCTGAGATTTTGTGGAAATCTGCACCTGCCTCATCGTATTTTTATCACTCCTGGCTAATATTTTTAGTGGATAAAAGATAAAAAGAGGGATCTGCTTCTTGATCTTTCATGAGGCCTGCAGCAGCCAGGGCCTCGCCTACACCTCGTCAGGATGCAGAGATTTCTTCATTTCACATCTCCTGCCTTCCAGTCCATCATCACAGTTCAGCAAGGGGGCTCGTGTCAAAGACTTCTGAGATGAATCTTCTGAAGAGATGAATTTCCCATGTCCCCACCTGTCCTCTCTGCACATCCATCACCTGCTCGGTTCAGCTCCTCGTTCCTCCGCTTTGCCTTTGCTCGTGTTCTCTGCTGAGGAAAAATTTGCATGATTAGTTACTTTGTTCAATTAATTAAGACTTTTGGGAAAAAGGTAGCAAAAGCCTCCGCTTTCATTACGTGATGATCGGCAGCTCCCTCTGTGTCTTGCTCCCCTCATCCTCTCTTCTTCTCGTCGCAGCGCTTCATGTTTATCTCAGACAGTTGGCGGTTGGTTGAAGGGGAGGATAAAATAAAGAAACGCGCGCGACAAAAAACTGACAAATGTGCTGTGCAGCCACTCGCTCCTGTCTTTGGGAATTTTTTTTCTATTTTTGGAAAATAAAAAGGAGCTCATTACTCATTCTATGGAGGCTTTGCTGATATGTCTCAAAGGGGGGTGGGGAGGGGGGGTTATTGCAGTCAGTCAATCATTTGTGCTGCTTATCTTCAGTTTGATGTGCAGCTTAGGTGACACCAGAATTCTTCAGGTAATCAGGAAAAAAATGCATTTTGCTTCTTGACAGCAGCACAATGTTACGTTTAAGAAAGCCCTGCAAATTAAATTTCCCATATTTGGCACCAGAATAGAAATGTGTTATTGTACTTTAGGGTTTATAGAAAGTGCAGGAGGGCTGTAGGTTTATGTAACGGCCATCAGTTTCATATGATTTTTTTTTTTTTAAGTGTTATTTGGTCGCTTTCCCTGAGCAACAGCTCCAAGTCGGCAGTACTCATGAGCATTGGCCACCGTTGCTATGGGAAGATGGGAGTCCGGAAATCAATATAGGTAATTCGAGAAGTTTTTCCAATAGCAGCTGGTACCAAAACACAGAGCAGCGGTGGCAAAAATCATTAAATCCACAGTGAATTCATTTTAACTGAAGGTTACACCCGTTTGTCATTCTGGTAGAGAGGTGGTGTTCAATTTCACAATATTTGATCAGTAAATACAGAGATGGCTGTTAAAGGTAGGTTTGAACTAATGAAGCTGAATTAGTTGAATTAGTTTGTGCAGAGGTCACCAAAGGGTCAGACTTTCCTTTTATTCAGTTAAATGTTGACATAATCTACACTTTTTAACACCTGTTAATCGTTTCAGTTGATTTATGGTTTATATTACAATTTTATTGTTATTCATTTAGTAAAAATGAAGCCGAAAGATAATCATGACAGGAATAGTAAGTGCTCCCGTGATTCGTTATCTTCTAGGTTCACCTCTGACAGCAATAATGCAGTTGTCATTTCTTGTATGAGTTTATCAGTTTTTTTATATTGTTTTGCCTGTTTTTCTTTGCAGTTTCTCTTAACTTATTGATTTAATAGGGCATTTGTTTATACATGTTCTTACAGTCCCATCACAGCATTTCAAATGAGTTACAGTCTGGATTTTTGTAAGGCCACGCCAGAACCTTGACACTTTTATGAATATCCGCTGGTGTTTGTTGGATCAATTCCCAACTCAACCAAAGTTTAGCTGTCTGTCAGATGG
>JAOWBL010047318.1:27071-42904 GCA_028564865.1 Zenarchopterus dispar | reverse complement strand
GACACTTTTATGAATATCCGCTGGTGTTTGTTGGATCAATTCCCAACTCAACCAAAGTTTAGCTGTCTGTCAGATGGCTTCTCATTTTCCTCTAGACCTGTATACTCTGGTAAACAGAGGTCCACTCAGTGACAGCAAGGTGTCCTGGTCGTGTGGCTAAGAAACTATGTTTGGCTTTCACAAAACAGGATGCTTCAAGGTGAAATAACTTCATTTTATTTTATACTGTCCATATGATCATAGAAGTCTGGAGGTGTGTTCAAATGCAGTTTTTAAATCTCAGTTGTGGCTCCATGTTCTTGTTCAGACAGAAGAGAGTTTCTCTAAGAAACCCTTCCACACAAACCATACATTTGCATTGTAGGTTTGGCCTGTAAGGTCTGAGATGTAGCTTTTTTTTCTTTTTTTTTTTTAGAGTTTTATTTTATTTCTGTGACATTTATACTCTGACCTTGTGGGTAAAATTGTATTTGCTGGGACTGTCACTCTCATTGGGAAGATTGGCTGCTGCCTTGAACGCTCTCCTCTTGTGAATAATCTTTCTCGCTGCAGAATATTGAGCTCCAAATTTCATAAATAGTTTCATCACCTTTTCCACGTTAATGTTCAGCAACAATTGCTTCTCTATCCCCATGGCTTATTGCTTTCCCTCTAGGCATTATGTTAACACACACCTCAAAACTACAGACCATGAAACTGTCAAAATGTTTTAGCAGCGCATGGCTTCAACTTAACCTCTTAAAGCCGTAAGGGAATTGGCTGCATGACTTTTATTATTATTAAAATTCTAAACTGAATTAATATTTGTTGTAGTAGTCGCATGTTAAAAGGCTCTTAATACCCGAGGAACTGACAGTTTCAGCTCTCTGTACGGGCTTTCTACAAAACATATCCTGGAATAAAAAAAAGATAGAATAGCTCTCCAGCTATAGTGTTTGTGAGGAGTCTTTATGAACATAAATGTACATCCGTCTGTTTATTTTGTGTTTAAGAAGTACGACGACTGATTTTATCAATAGCAGTTCTCTCTTTCATAGCCTTTGTGCTTTTCTGCAGCAGGTGTCCAAGCATGTTATTTGCAGCAACAGAAACCAACAAAAAAAATGAAATGTCTGTCTGTTGCTGGGGTTTCTGTGACTCCTGAAAGCAGCGTGTAAACACAAGGTAGTTTTGACATGCAAATCACTGCCTTTAGTGCCTTTCTGCTCTGCGGTGGGTGTAACAGAATGAGGTCATTTTTCTCCTTTTGGTTTAATCGTTATTTAAGCAGGCAGTCGCGTTGAGATTCCAAATCTCTTTTCCTGGAGAGGCGCGGGAACAAAGACGACTCATGAGTACACGGCGTGCAGACAGCTACAGCGCAGCGCCGCGTTCGGTAAGGCGTGAGGCGCTTTAAGTGGGTCAAAGGAGCTCAAACTTCTTCTCAGATGTAAAAAAGCATAATATTTTGATTGGCACTGATTACACTGATGGCGGTGGATACCGGATAATTCAGCTGTCGCTGAAGATGTGAAAAATAAAAGGAGGTTAAGAGCAGGGTGTCGAAAGAAGAAAAAGAAGGTGTAAAGGAACTCGTCAGTCTCGGGTACTCTGCCAATGTTTGTTGGCTCACTAAAACACTTTGTCAGTCTCTCCTGCTTCCTGACCTTGTGTTGACTCCTGCTACCCATTGCCTGTTAGCTCTCCTCTGAAGCCTCAGGCTATTAGATTGTTTTCCCTTCTGTCTGATGGAGGAGAGACTCTAGACTCTCTCTTTCAGAAAGAAAACACAAAGCAACACGGACACTGATGTTGCAGATGTAGTTGCGGTGTCATCCACGGGGAGAAGCAGATCGCCCGCTTCAGTGGTTCACTTACATCCCTCCCAGAAATATGTGAACTTCCTTACATTTCCTGAATATTAATGAGACAAATTTCTTAATTTTCACAGTTGTGGTTACTCATTTGCAGCGACTCCCCTCAATTCTGTTTCAGGTTTATAGCATCGATAAAGCTTCAGCTTTCGTTTCATTTCTGTTTCACTTTCCTTGCTAATGAGAGACGAGGCAAAATGAGACTTTGGGGCGTCACACAGAGAAGCCCCCACCGGTGGTGCGTAATAAGCTTTCTCTGCGGGAATAGACAAAATGAGAAATATAGTAACTGAAGGAGGGAAGGGATGCGATTGGGGTTAGATGTCTCGCGTGAGCGCATGTCCACGGAAAGGGAAGGAGAAGGACGGTGAAGGATAGGGTGACGCTGAGGGCAGAGCAGGAGACAGGAGCAAAAGTAGTCTGAGGGAGACCGATGCAAGGCAGCAAATGAAACCAATAAAGCACATGGGCATCTGCCTTCAGGGAGCCACAGATCCTTGTTTTTTTGACGAAGGAGCACAGGTTTGTCTTCACTGATTACTTGTCTGGGGTGCCACTGTGTGCACTGCAGTTTACTGCCTTTTTTTCCCCCTTCTAAAATTTCTCCGTTAATAACAATGCTACCTTAAATATTTATCCATGCAGCAGCTGTTCTTGTGTCAGTATCTACGGACGGACAGGCAGCCTCCTGTAAAATAGGAAGAAAACTCAAAGATATCTAAAAATAATGCCAGTGCAGAAAAAAAGTCCCCATTCGATCACGAGCGCATTCGCACAGCTGCGAGTTTGAGATCATTTTTTTTGTTTGTTTTCTTGCTACTGATGAAAACCTTGTAACTGTTTGTAAAGGCGTTGCTATCTTGGCCTGACCCAGCCGCAGAATGAGCTGGAAAACAAATCAATAGTACAAACCAATGTAAAAGAGAAGAATAGCTGGAAAAGACTACAAAAAAAGGTACAAATTTTGTTCGCTGGCCCACAGAACCTGTCTTGTTTTTAATCCAACAGATTTTATCATAAAATATTCTAAAAGCAGCAAGAGAGATGATCGATAACGGCATGGGATGTAATTAATCCCACTCATATTCACTTCACACAAAAACATGAGGGGCTAGTAGGGAATCATGATTTGTTGAACACTTTACCCTAGTAATGCAACCACTTTTGGTTTTATAAAAGAGTTTTGAGAGTAGACTTCAGTGAGCAGTGATGTGTGAAAACCACCACTCAACACATCTTAAAACACGTCCATTTTATGTCATTTTATTTACCTCGTTTTATTTTAGCTGCAAATTCTTTTTCACATTGTAAATTCTTTCTGCCTTTGATACAAAGGATGAGTCTGGTTCCTCAAGATTTGACTTTGATATTTAAAGATGAGTATCAACAGATGCAGAAGAAGCTGCCTCTGGATGCCACTGACAAGGCATTTAACCACTCAGAGAAATGAAGCATGTTATGTAAACGGAGCAGCAGTCAGGCTATGAACAGATAAAAGACATTGGAAATGGTTTGCATTGGAGTAGGTGAATGACTGTTTCCAGTTTTGGAGAAAGAAGCTGTTTATCTGAGGTATTGTTAGCAATTCTGCAGTCATGTTGGCTGTTTAAATAGAGGCTGCATGAGTCATCACATAAAGCCCGCCCCCAGCCTGCTGTGATTGGTTTGGTACAATCTGTACTGGAGGAAGTGGATGGGGGTGGATGCGCTGCCAAACCCATTTCATGAGAGGGAAATTTCACAAAGTGGGCATGGCAGGTCAGGCTAGAAATAAGTGGACTGAATGGATTCACGTGGGGAGTTTTTTTTTTCTTTCTTTCTTTCTTTTTTACCTTACACTGAAACCAGTCGGGGTGAATAATACTGGTCAGTTTCTCACAATGCAGTGCTACGCTGTGAACTCTGGACTTCTGGTATTCATGCTGATGTCACTCCCCATTGCGGTAATTATAGAAATTATTTTGGTTATTATGGTAATTATTTCCTCATGCCAGCTGCTTGCCTCAGCGGGAATGCATGTCCTGCTGTTGCACAACAGTCCAGCTGTAATCCCAGATAATAGTTAGATTTTTACAACAATTTGACAATAGTCCAAAATTTCCAATCCTGCATGTAGTTGATTACAAAATTGTCCTCCTTGATCTGACAATTGCAGAAATAATTTTTCATACTGTCAGAAAAAAAAATCTGCCCATAATTCCATGCAGCCATCAGGACAATCCGCGAATCTCCAGTAACTGTCCTCATGTCGATGGATGTTTTAAGAAGCACTTTGTGCCACATTTGTAACAATGATCCTGAATATTTCCTTAAATTAAATTCTTCAGTGTTGGTCCAAGAGCTCTCTCGCTTCATCAAGAGGACAGAAGAGAAGTTGAGGTCTATGAACGCAAAGGACCATGGTCATTATTGGCCCTGTCGCCTTCCTGGTTTAAGTTCAGTTTATACACGATGGGCTGAGCTCCTGTTGTTAAAACCTCACATGTCTGTCTTCCTGAAACTCTTTCAAACTCTGGAGCAGCGTCTGCATATTTTCTGTTTTTGTTGGATCTTCCTGAAGAGTTTCCATGAAATAAATGAAATACGGCTTCCCATATCTTGTTTGGTACAGGATAACACACCACAAAGAAAAAAAAAATCTGATTTCACAGAGTTTGTAATCCTTTGGATTCTGGCATTCTCTGACAGATCTTCTCCAACGTTTAGGATGAGACTGGGAGCAGTGTGTCTGATTGGGACATGTTTTGAGCTAACGGCGAAGGAGAAACAGAAGAATGGGAGAAATTCGATGCTTACAAGTCTTTTTTTTTTCAGTACAAGTCAAGAATCTTGGCAGCACTGTTACCTCACAAGCAAGAAGGTTCCTGGTTCGACTACAGCGTCTTTCCGTGTGGAGCTTGCATGTTCTCCCCGTGCTTGTGTGGGTTCTCTCTGGTTTCCTCCCACAGTCTAAAAACATGCACATTAGGTTGATTGATGATTCTAAATTGCCCATAGTTGTGAGAGTGGTTGTTTATGTATGTGGCCCTGTGATACACTGTCAACCTGTCCAGGGTGCACCCCCGCCTATCACCTGTCGTAAGCTGGGATATGCTCCAGCAGACCCGTGTGACCCTGTAAATGGACAGTGGGTACAGAAAATGGATGGATGGAAGTCAAGAATCTTATGATTGGAGGGATCTATGCTTCTGTGATCCGCTAGATGTCATCTGAACTGCTTCGAACATTGCAGTGCTGTATCTTAGGTATTCAAAGCATGTACAGCGTTATCATCACTTATGCTGTCCTATAAACTAATTGACGTCCCTCTCACGTCCGAACCCAGCCTCTGAACCATAGCCTCATGAACTAATAACGTTACAAAGTCAGGAATAAATCAGTCGCCTCCCTGTAGCTGAGCATCAGCTGGAAGCTGCAGCAGAATGCAGATATTTACCATTTCCATCATCGCTATAAAGACAGTAGTCTGTGAACTCACCATAAAGAGAGTACTCTATCTGAAAACAAGTGTGTCAAGTTCAGAAGGGAATTGATAAGGTTTTATTAATATTAATGCTAATGATTCTGCTTTCAATTAAATTATTTAGACATTCCCTTGTCAGTTGCAGGCTGAGGTTAAATGAGAAAACGAATGCCTGCAGAGGTTTTTAACCTCAGCACAACTAATTTTCTATCTGAAATTTCAACATGAAAACTGCTAATAGATAAATAATGTGAAACCTCTGCAGGTGACAGCAGCAGTTCCCCTTTAGCTACGACTACAAAACATCTACATAGAACTGAATCTGTCACTTCGTTGTTGCTCATGAAAAGAAATGTCCTGTCTTGTTTTTGGTTTCCTATGAAGACTTTCAGCCCCCATTCACACTGATAAGTTAAAGGTTCTGATTGTTAATCAAATTTTTCCGAATCAGGTCTGAGGTGGAACCGGTTTTTCATTTCTCACTTCTAAAACCAAGCAAATAATCATATTTTCAACATTTCCAGTAAACACTTGTCTAATCAAAGTAACCTCTTTCTGACACAGAGGTACCTGTTTTATATATGTTTATATAAAAAAACATTTGCTAATGTTAACTTTTGAATTAATAAGTGACCTGCTGGAATGACTTTTGCAGTGACAATCAGGCAAGATCAAACCAGCATCTTTGATTCTGCAACTCCAGACGTGATGTTTGGTAGCTATATTATTTTGTGATTGTAGTAGCTGAAGCCAAACTTTTAAAAAAAAAAAAAAAAAAAAAAAAAAGGTATTATGGCCACATGTGGTGTAGATAGACAAGAGATCATGGTTGGAAAAATTATACGAGTCTCAAGTCATGAGTCCAAGTTTTAAAGCTGAGTCAAAGTCATATCTCAGGTCAAGGCTTGTGATAACGTCATATAACATGTTAGACTTTGTAATAACACCAAGATGCAGAAAAGGCCTTCTCCAGTTTGCTTTAGTGGACATTTCACACCTAACTAGATCACAGTGTGCTCCTACTTGAGCAGGACTCAATGTTTTATAAGTGATTTCACAGTTGCAAACAAATTTCTGCAATATTCAAGTGTACCTTTGGCTTTACGTGCAACTCCAAGGTACAGACTGAACTCCCCATCTCTGGTTTGGGGAGGCTATAACATAATTTTTGATGGAAGTATTTCACTCAGACGTCTTATCCTTATTTTGTATTATTCAGTTCATAATCTATAAATTGGCTGATTAACGGGGGGGATGTGCATTTGCAGAATGTTATTCTGCTCATTTATTCTTGAGTCATCTGCAGGTTACTTTTCTGCCAGTTACTTCTTGTCCCAGGTTACGGTTGATTAATCATCTCGGCTCTAAGCCCAGTTTGGTTTTACCAAAATGGCAACATGTCGATCGCTTCCTTGGACTCATCCTTTGAGCCAGACTTATGTTGACAGCTTCTGTCTGACAGGGCTGAGGCTCTCCGAGCCTCCCAGCAGACACAGTAACTGCCTGTCTTACCTTGAACGCATCGTACAGACAGAACAGCAAGGATATAGCTGCATTCAACGCTCCGGATGGAAATCATGCTTCACATTCTGTCAGAGATCCCTTGATTGAGGTTTTGGATGTCATTTATATTTAGTGTTGCTGCTGCGTGCTAATTAAAGGCTTGCATGCAATATCTCCGCGAGTGAGCCTTCAGGTTAATGAGCAAAACTGTAATTACAGCCTAAGTCAGCATCATGGTCAGTCCCAATGTACTCGTGCACAAACACGCTCATTTGGTCATGAAGCTCTGCTTAAAAAGTCAGTGTTTTAGCATGTCTAAGTAGATAGTATACAAACAGACCAGGGTTTTAATCCTATTTCTCGTGAGAGCAGCCAGTGGGGGAAGGAGACAAGACTTTGCCAACAGCTTTTTTTCACCTCAGTGGATTTCCACTCCTGGCGATTGCAGTGCTTCTTTTTATTTGGCTTTGGAAGGAAGGGCAGACTCCTAAATTATTTAAGCAATTGTGTGCAGCTGGAAGGGAAAAAGTGATAGCGAGAACACCTTATGCATGCAAAAACAACAATATGTCAGAAAGAGCCTTTAAGAGTGATCTATGTACCTACGAGGCACTTAGCAGACGCTCTTATTTGGAGCGACTTCACAGCAAGGTTAAGGTTTCTTTTCTCAAGGGCACCCCATTGATTGGAGTATATCTTCAGGTATTAAACTTGGATCCTGTCTGTTATAGAAACAGCCTCTTTTGTGCTTTGCTGTTTATTAAGGAAAGGGTGTGTGATATTAAGCACAATATAAAAAAAGCAGATGACGGGATTTTGTAATGCCTTTGGACAGACTCTGAAGAAAATGTTTCACTCTTTGCCTCAAGTGATCATTTTCCTCCACTTCTGTTGCTTGATTTATTTATTTGATTAGAATAATACCAGTGCTGCTCACGGATCTCCTCAGTTAACATGCTCTTTATGAGAGCTGGCCTGAAAACCATCTTATTGGCTCCCGAGCTTTGGCAGAAGATTACAACAAATATTTGAAGCTTGATTTTCTCTGTTGTGTCATTTGATGGATGTGGACCACACGCAGATAACCGAAGGATTGTGGTTCACACGCATGACATTGAGTGAGCAAGGTCTGCACACGTGACCCACTCCAAATGGAGGTCCAATCAAATGCCAGTTAATGCATGCTCAAGCTGTGTCTTGATGCGCACAATCCAAAAACTTTGGAGGATGCACGGCTGAGTATGCACAGTTTTTCAATGACTACATGTCATGTAGAGCCTAGAAGATCCTTATTTATTTCCAAATATGCAAACACTTTATTAGGGTGTTCAAGACTAACCAAGAAATTTGCAAAAGATGTGTGCTAGAAAGAGCCAATTGTAAACCATCAGAAAAAAAAAACCATTTTTCTAGGAATAAATGATGGAGATAAACACAGATACTGCCAGAACTAAGGATATGGGTAATTGGTGAGTAATCCTTGTTTTTACATGTAATATTAGCAACACTCTTCCAATTCATATTTGTTGCTCTGGGAGGGTTTTAAGGAAGTTACCCTATACAGCCTTAGAAATTCCTGTTTCGAGTTGCCTGAAGCGGTAGGACATGAGTCGTCAGGCTACCATTGTGTCGGCACTATTCCGTTATTTTTGCCTGGAAACATCCTTCAGCGAAAACTACAACATGTTTCTTATGGCCGGCTGCAGTTTACAGACTGAAACTAGAACAAAGATAATCAAACTTCACAATTGAACATCTGGAGCCATGGTACAGTTTTGCCAGGTCATAAACTCTCGTCGCTCTTTATTTGATAGATATTTAAATATTAAAAGAATGAAAATTAAAAAATAACACTGGTATAGAGCAATACCCAAAGCCCTGATATTGGAAAGAAAAAGGCTGATATCAGAACATCTCTGCAGGAGATATTTTCAAACTTATCCACACACACCACCCAGCATGCTTTCATCCCTCAAACAGCTGGGGATAAACCGATTTTTTTTTTTTTAAATCTGCTTGAATTGAAGCTTTACTCTTTTTTCCAAGCAGATACTTTGGTGCTCCTTCATGCTCATGTATGAACCGTGTGCATTCATATCACTGCCATCATGACCCGCAGCTGTCTGAGGAAATCTGAAGAAAGTATGCTTTTTTTGTTATTTCACTCGGATTTTAAGGTTACAAGCTTTTCAAAGGTTAACCTGAAAAGCTTAAATAACCTCTTGAGGTTCTGAGAGTAAGAACTTCCTCTCACTAAATAATAAGTGTAATGCTCACGAAAGTGTTTGGCAGATAATCTTTAGTCCATTTGTGCATACACAGTATTACCCACAGTTTGTTCAGAAACAGCTGATGGGATGATGGATGTTAAGGGTCTGTTAGACTCGACATTGCTTAAGAACAAGCATCTCCTTGAAAGTAGGAGGTAAAACTCTGGAGTCTGATTAATGTTTGCCAAAATGGCTTTTGTCCTGCGTGGGGCTCTGATCTCATCCATTTGCTCATGACCGGTGAGATTAGTTCCAGTAAACTTCTGACAAAGAGTCAGCATTTTTCCATGCACATTTTTTGCTTTTCCAAGCCTGTTTTTGTTCATCACACTAAGTTTACCAAGCCAGCAGGCCATTAAAAAAAGTTAACAGACTCAGTGAAAAATGAATCAAATGTGAACCCTTCAGAATTCATGGTGGAGTTATTTCAGCACCTATTGGATCACCCAACTTCTACTGAAGCTTCAGCGGGTGGACAGGCACTCCGATATTATCTGTAGGATGTATTTTGGTAAACTTGGAAGTCCATTTGCCCCTCGGAGATTGCAGGCGATAAAGCCAGCGAGACATGAAGCAAGCCCATACCATGATGCTCCCTCTGACATACATCACTGTTGAAATGGTGTTTTCATTCTGTGGTTGACTGTCTCATCAGTTGCTCTCCATTTCTATTAAATCACCGCTAATTCTTTTCTTTTTTAATACTAAAATATTACATTTTATTTCGTTTTGGAAGAATATTTCATACTGCGCAATGATGACAGAAGTTAAAGAGTATCTATTTTGTCTTTGCGATGTTGAGCTGGAAATATAAGTTTTTATCACGCCGTCATGCATCATGCTGATGATCATTCCCAGAAACACTCTTGCTGACAGTCACTGTTCAGACCAAATTTTCACTTATCAGTTTGCCTATTATGATTTTTTCAACTTTGCAGATGTTTCAGTTTTGTGCATTTCTCTGCTAATGATTCATATGGGAAATTTACAATATCTTGATTATCTCTCTCTTTTTTGTGCATATACATTCAAAAGCAGTTGTATGATACAATAAATATGTCCCCCAACTTTTTTTTTTATGCCCAATGGTAAACTCAAATATTTTTTTCACTGTTCATGGTTGTGAACCGTCATAATTCTTTTGTCTCTGTTTCCTTACAGACATAAACATGGCAGGTGAGCCCAAGCCATACCGGCCTAAAGCGGGCTCCAAGCGACCGCTCTCGGCTGTTTACAGGTAAGATTCGCCCTCCTTTTCAATATGCAAAGTTGCCGCTCCTGTCATTAATATTAACCACCTTTCACATCCTGCTGCTCCTGCTGATGTAAAACCGCAGTAATCTTTGGAAGGTGATGACTGGATTTTGCTCTCATTTTTCCTTTCTCTTTTGAACCTGGAATTGTTAAATGAGGTTGGAATAGTTTTTCCGTCTATGAGATACTGTTCTGAATGCCTCATTAGGAAGCTTGGCCCTGATCCTCTGATTTTCTTTACAGCTACAAAAACAGAAAAAAATATTCTTGTGTTTACATTTATGTTTATTCTATGACATGAACCTGAGCTATTTAACGTTTTGCCTCATTAATTCAATCTCATTCGTTGATCTGCATCCTCTGCAACACATTACTCCCAAAGAAAACCTTTTCCTCTGTAATGTTTCCATACCTTCTTACAACATTTCTGCAGCGGAGGACACCCAACGCCGAAGCGATGGAGCGTTTCAGATCTTATCTTGTCCTGTTTTGTTCTGATTTGCCGTTGCATCTCCGACAGTAGTCTCAAACAAATCATTGCGGCGCTTGTTTACTGCAGTCGAGTGTGACTTTGTATTCACCGGGACTCTCGCGTGTTCTGATTCACCCGCTGGCAAAGTTTGCATTCTCCCTGAATTCGCACAGCCTTTATTGCTGGTTTGTTTCATTACACTTCCCGTTTTACTAATTTATTAGCATGTGCACTGCGATAGCGTGAACCCTCATTGGTATTTTAAAGCTGCAGCGGAAAAAAAAAAAAAAATGGTGTGATATGTGATCTGGTAATTATGGCCCAGGAAAGGGAGAGGCGAAAGCCAGTAACATGCTATTCTAAATTGAAATAGTAAAACACGAATCCTTATTAAGATTCCTCTGAGAGCAGCAACATTTCTAAATAGCTCCATTGCTTCTCCTCCATTATTTTATTTTTCCCTCTGATTTCTGGTTACTATGATGAACATCTAACAATAATTTCCCTCCCTATGGCCAAAGAAGAGAAATGCTTTTCTTCTTTCCCTCAACATTTTTGGGTTTATGGTACACATACTTCTTAATATGGGATAAGCTTAAGGCAGAAACTAGAGCATTTGCATCCAAACTGTGTGAATTGGATCTGCTTACTTTTGACAGGTTTAAAATGGCTCCTCTTAATGCAATCTGTCCCTTCCTTTATCTGTCTCCCTGTTTCTCTCCTCCGTCCTCCCCCTCTGTCTCTCCTGCAGCGGGTATGAATTTGATTATGAGTACTACAGGGATGATTTTTACAGCAGGTATGTATCATTCAAATTTCTTCACACTGAGAAAAGTTATTAAGCGTTAGCTAAGCCCCTACCACCTCCATAATCTTTCCTATACTTACCAAGCTTTGCATTCTTGTAAGGTGCACATAGAGTTGGCGAACAGTAGACAGTTGAAAATATTTTATTGGTTTTTATATTATTTGTCAATAACCACACATAGGACAGTCTAAATATTTTTGATTTTAAATTGTTTGTTTTTTGGGTTGTTTTTTTTAAACTTTCCTAAAGATGGACAGACATTTTCTGTGTAATTTCTCATGAGAATTGATGTTAAACTGGATCACATGGACTAATAAGTCATATACATCCAGGCGTCCAGAGTGGTGTTAGGTCCGATCCAAATCTAACCCGAACAGACCAGAGAGGCAGGATTAACACACAATGTCTTCTTATGAACAAAAATGTTTCACACAACAAGAAATCTCAAAGAGAAAAAAAAACACTGGAAGCCATGAGGGGCAGGGAACAAAGAAATACAAGACTACACACACACACACACACACACACACACATGCACTAACAAGAACTCAGGGACTAAGAAGACACAGGGGTTGCAATTATAAAACAAGAGAACAAAATAACACCAGAGAGGAACACTTTTTTTTTAATAAAAACAACCAAAAAAATTTAGGTGACACTATGTTAAATCTTATAAATCTTAAATCCTAATTAAAGCAGAACAAAGGAGATTTTTAGCTGGACGGACGGGTTTCTTATCACAAACAACTGACTTGCACTTAAATCAAAGCAGTTTTTCCTTTCTTAGTCGAAGTAATATACAAACAAAGAATTGAGAACAACCAGTCAATCTGATCTACTTCTATTGCATTGGATCAGAAAATCAGGAGACTGGGTACGATATAAGACGGGACTCTCAGACTGAACTTATTTTTAAGGATTATTACCAAACAAAAAAACCAAAACTCAGAGCTGGCTCACTGGAAAACCTAAAGTGCCCCAGTGAGTCCTTCCATTATTTAAAAAAAAAAGGTAGACAATGATGATGAAGGTCAGGTGTTCAGATGCTCCACCTACCAACAGAGAAAAAAAAAACCTCAAAAGGTGGTGAAAGGTTATAGAGAAACAAAACAAAGGGCAACACCTCACAACAACTTCACTCCTTATACTTTTGCTCTTGTGTTCAGGTTTTTAAACGGCTAAAATGAAAACACCATCCTGCTTATTCTTCTTGCTTTCATATGCACACAGTTTCAAAATGAACACAATTCAAGGTCGGCTCCAATAACAACTATTTTGAAACTTCTGACTATTACTGAACAGAATCTATTCGAGGAAGGGGTTTAGTAAGTAGTCAGTGGATTTTAATCCCCTCATCGAGTCTTTTGTGGTAACCTTATCCATGCTGATCAAAACGGCTCGATACATCAAGCTCGTACTTCCAACATGCTGATGAAGAAGACCCTTGTTTCATCTCTCATTTATCAGCCAGTAACTGTGGAGACATTTTCCATTTTTTAAATGTCAAACCTGTGGAGAGCTGTGACAGTTTTTGTCACAGAGAACAACCAAAGCCAACGTCTTTATTAAAAATTTAGAACCATCTTCTTTCTTCGAGACTCTGTGGAGGGAGGATTTTCATCCTTTCAACAGTCTTTTATATTTACAACTGAAGATGGGTATTAGTAGATTTGAACTTTCATTTCTGCCTTTGGCTTTTGTGTACTTTTTGTGAAAAAGAATTCGAACGAAATCCCAAGCAGATCTATCTTCAAATCCAATACTGGGAACAGAGTGGGCTTAGAGAGAGCTGATGGTGAGATAACCTGTGAAACCTTTTTAGCTCTACTAAATGGGCATTTTCTCTGTGGTGTGGGGCCTCTTGGAGAAGATAATGACTTATAGAAAAAGTGTAAGAAGTGTAATACATAGGTTTTTCTTTTCTCAAGGCTTTTTGACTACCACGGCAGAGTGGCCCCTCCACCCAGAGCTGTGATCCCTGTGAAACGCTCCAGGGTGCTAGCTCCTTCCTCCCGCCGCGGGAAGACCTCCTTCCCCATTAAAACATCCTCCTCCTCCTCCTCTTCATCCTCCAGACCTCCCACATCATCGTCCTCCTCCGGCGTCAAACGTACGTACAGTGAGCACTTTTGCTTGCCTTTTGTTTGGGCTTGTCAGATTGTACTTATGCTAATTCGGTTTGTCGGAGAATATGGCCTAATTACGCTAATGGCATTCTGTCCTTTTCAAAGTCTAATGCAAATCTCAAAACCTTACAGATGCCTTGGAGAGAAGAAGCAGTGGCATAATTCATCTGTGCTACTTGGGCCTCACTATGATAAAAAGCTATTTAATTCACTCCAGCAGCTTAGAACAAACCACACTGTAATGTAGAGGAAAAACACTAAATCACAAGCACAATTACAATCTGAGCTCTGTGAGCAGCACCAGTCCGGGAAACGGAGCTATTCTTGTCACCCAGCATCCATCTGGATCTCATTTGGCTTTCTGATTAACTGGTGATGCTTTAAAACATCCTAAATGTAATTAATGTGAGATTGGGAGCATATCTGAGGAGCCGAGGTGAGCCGTGCTTTCTCAGACATTAGCCTCGATGTGTGGCCGGTGTAAGTGGTTACAGTGTGGGGTTTTTTCCCGTTGCTTGTTGTCTGGGACACCGTTATCAGCATGAGCAGCTTGGTGAGGTCGGGCAGGAGGACCCAGCTGCATGTGGTATTACAGCAAAAAGGGAAAAAAGCCCATCTACTCTGCTTTTTTTTTTTTTTTTTTTTTTTTTTGGACAGGGTCAATGAATTCTCGTCTGTGTCTTAGCAGAACCGCTGTTCGTTGGGGAGACTAATTTGCCTCTGCCAGGACCATGAAAAATCACTGTTTATATTGACTCTGGCTGAGATGGATTGAACAGCAAAATAAGGTTAGGTTGTCCAAACAGAGGGGTGAGTTTGTGGGGGCAGTTTCGACCCCTTGGGCTGCACAAGTAATAATTCACTTCAGAAAAACGAAAGGAAAAAAACTAAAAACAGCTTCTAGATTCATGGATTTGCATCCTCAGGTTTGTTTTAGCATTTTTCTTTTCCCAAGTCTGTTAAGTTGGAATTAAAAAGTAAAGGATTTCATTAAAGCTCGGCTAGATCTGCCACAATTACCTGATTTAATTGTCTCATCAACTGACAGATCCGAGTAGTTGTTAAGAAGATACAAATATTGTTATTATCATATACAAAGTAATTTAAACTGACTAAATCCAGCTGCTAAAATGATTTTCCGTCTCAAAGGCTCAGGTAGCTTCATTTAAGCGACGCACTGGTTTACTTGTTTTTCATTTCAGGTCTAATTCCAACATATGCAGTAGTGCAAAAGTCAGGTGTGACGAAAAGCTGTGATGTAATAATGCCTTCAAAATTTTATAGTTTATTTTTATAAATGTTACAAAATGAAAGGTGAGCAAACAGAAGAAAATTTTAAGCAAATCAGTATTTAGTGTGGCCATGGGTGACATTACAGTTAGCAGACATTTTTATCCAACTTACAACCTCAGTTCCTCTTTGGTACAGTTGCAAGACGTCGGAGTTTTGTAGGATCGTGATCAGGTGTGCTGTTTAACACGGCATCATAAGTGAAACAGCATGAGCTGTCTAGTTGACTTAAAACTGGGCAGAAACAGCCAAACTCTGCTCCAAAGGTGAGTTTCATGTCACAGGTCAGACGCACACTGTTTAAGGTGTTTGGAACGAGCTACCTACGTATTTCCTGCATAGCCCCTTCAGAAAAAACTTCAACTGTACCAAGAACAAATGGATGCCTTTTTAAAGGCAAATGATGGTTTATTCATTTATTACTAGCTGCATTTTAATGAAATTTACATTTTTATGTGTATAATATACATACACACACAAAAAAAACTTGATGAAATTTTATTGTAATATTTGGGATGAAATTTCAAATCTGTCGAACAAACATGCATCAACATCAGCCCTTTGAATGAGTTTAAAGACATCTGTTATTTTTCTGAAGATACAAACTCAGGTAGGGTTATTTCACCAGAAATACCCAGTTTACTCAAATCGAATATTTGAAAATAAAGTGCAAGCAAGAATTTGTTTTGGGGCCTTTTTTTTAATTAATTTATTTGTTTTTTTGGAGTTCTGTCATTTTGATATTGTCTCAGTGAACCAGGTCAGTATTGGGTCTGAATACCAATACTGAATTG
>JAOWBL010047318.1:0-21450 GCA_028564865.1 Zenarchopterus dispar | reverse complement strand
TACCTCAGTAACAGCTGAAGAAATTCCTAGCTGGAGTAGTTTTAAGCTGGTCTTTGGTACCAGAATCAAATAACTCTGTCACAGATGGTCATCTGTTTAGGTTCTGACTAGCAGGGAAGAAAACATGACAATCAGGTGGAATTATTGATTTCCAAAGAAAATGAAATAAATAAATGGTAAACTTGCTTGGACGCAGTTCAAGAGTGAGCGTGCTGCTGCAGCAGCTGCGAAACGCTCTGCAAGCCTCGCCTCGCCTTATGTGGACTCTTTAACAGGTGTGATCAATTAAGACAGCTGAATCAATACAACACCTGCACTGCTACAAAAATAGCAAGGATGCAGAGAGGCGCTGAGGCGGTCAGCAGCACACTCCTGGTCCCGCTGCGTAAAATATATTTCCATAGAGTGCATAGTTTACTAAGATGTGTCAGTTTGAGCTTTATACTATAAATATGCTTCATAACACAACTAATATGAGCAAAAGAGGCTGGACTGAAATAACTGGAAGGTTCAGATGAAATCAAATACACATGCTGTTAACATACGTGGATTCTCCTTTACCTTTTGGATGAGTTTGGCTACTTGGAGTGTGTGGTATTTGTTGAGCAAATGTTTATAATCAGAAGCAAATACAAGTTTCTGAAGCACTCTGAGTTAGGCTCAGTTAACACCCAAATTCCTGTTGGCTAGCAAACTTTCAAACTGCATATTGATAATTGGGTGCAAAGCATTCAAAAATGTGCTTCCTTGTCTATCTAAAAGCTCATTTATTCTCTTTAGTGCACTTTATCTACCAATCTTGTCAAAAAAAGTAACATTTTAGCAATATAGTTTGTTACATAATACACTTACATTAAATGGAAAGCAAAAAGGATGTTCCTGTAAAATCTATGAATAAAATGCTATAATGTGTCACTTATGTAGCCAGCTACACTGGTAAAGGTAATTGTTTCATAAAATGCATCCACATCAGTGTAACTTGTGTTGACTCTGTGGTAGCCAGCTGGTCTCTTGTTCAGTAGCGAGTTATGGTTGAGATCCTGACTGGCTGGTGTGCAAGAGTAAAATAACAGAGAAGCTAAGCTTAAGTCAAACAGGCCTACACAGGCATTTTCTTCAGTGTTTTAGGACTAAAGAGTGTCTGGCTTTAAGCAGATGAAGAAATGTTTACAATCAAAAACAAGCAGAAGAATTAAAGAACACCGTGTTGGACAGCGTGTACATGTCCACATCTTGATAGCTAGCAAACTCTACATGGGCTGCTAACTGTAGCCCACTCCCGTAGATTTGAAAACAATCCTTTGTGCTTTTTATCCTCTTAACTTATTCGTGAAAAATGCAGTGCTAAAACCTGTAGTTACTGTAGTAAGCCACTTTAAAAAAAAGAAATCAAATGAACTGTTTCATAATGTGCTTCAGCATCCAGCTGAGTGCTAGCAACCTAGTTACGTGTTTGAAACGAACCACATGCGCTTTAATTGAATGTAAAAAGCAGAACAGCCTCTAAGGATTACCAAGGAGGTCTAGTTTGTTTTTTTGTTTTCTTTTTTTTCCTTTTTTTTTTTTTACAACTTAAAAAGGCACCCGAGCAAAGTGGCAAGCAAAACGTGTGTGCCACAGAAACGGCTCGTACTTTGACTTGATTTTTGGCGCCCTGCTGTTTTTTGTTTTTTTCTTAAATAGAGGCTCAAAGAAAGTACGAGGACAACTGCGACTCCCTGCATGAGGAGTCTGTGTCAGAGACGGCAGAAAACTCTGGGGAGGAGGCCGGTGAGGGGGCATTGGACGTGGAAGCGGGAGAGATGACCGATGGAGGCGAGGACGACTACGACGAGGAGGGCAGCCACCATCTGGTAAGAGAAAAGGTTGACAGGGTTGACTGTGCGGCTGGGAGCAAGACACTTTGGGGGGGATCTCAAGGGGCCAGACGGTCTTCGCTTTCTGAAAGTTAATTTTCCAGAATTATTCATGGCCACAGATCTGAGAGACTGGGGTTTCACATGAGTGAATGGCGAAGGCGTCTGGACTGACAGTTTCTCCCAGTTGACCCCGGATGAAATACTTCAAGCAAGCCTCTTTGCAGCCCCACACACAGGCACAGGTCCACACACATACTTACAGGCTTTAATTAAAGAAGTGGGCAGGAGACACACATACAGGAGCATCTGAGAGCAGAACTGATATGAAGTACATCAATCATGAAGCGCTGTATATAGAACATTGAACGAGTGACGTTGTCCCACAAGATCAATGAAGTCGCAATCAACAGCTGATCTGTCAAGAAGAGTCAGTTATTTCGATTTTCTTTAGTAATTATTTAATGTTGAATGTACTAAAGCCCTTGGAATTGGCATATAAGGGTGTGCTATCACAATGCCAGGTGGGAAAGACATAAGCATTAGTTTTAGAGAAGCATTTTCTGCTGCACAACAATCTGGAAAGAGTTCAAACTTTTCCAAATAATTTGTAATCCAGTGATCTACAAGAAGAATGATTATTTTCAAGCAAAAACCAATCTTCCTGGGAGTGGATGTCCCAGGATATTCTTGAGGTAAATCTGAGTCCATCTGTCTGACAGATAAAGCTTCGTTGAAAACACGTTGTGCCATGGGACAATGAAACCAGACACACCAGAAAATCTACATCAGAATGGATGAAAAAGAAAAGAATTGATGTTTTGAAATTTTCAGGTCTCAACTCGATAAAAATCTTGTGGCAAGACAGCTGTGCATAACCAAATGTGGTAACTTGAAAATTAACTTTTTGGGGAGTTATTGATTGAGGTTAAAAGACACAAGAGAATGTCTGAATTGTAGATGAATTAAAGAACACATTTCCTTAGCTAAAATGAAGATATTTTAACTAAATTCATTTAGAAACCTGCATCATGAACCATGAAATTACTTCCACATTCGTGTGAGACTTTTTTTGTTCTTTGTAACAGTGCAGAGGATATATCACGTTTATTGCTATTCTAAGACGGATGAAGGAAAACTATAACATCTCATAATATGAAATTCTTTCCAGCTTTATTGTTTTGAAAGAGTAGGTTTCATCTTTTCTTCATCTCTGACATAGTAGTTCCCTCAAAGCTTACAGTATATCGATTTGTATTCAGTGAGCTATTTAATTTCAGTGAGCTGTGGTTTTGAGTCTCAGTTAATACTCCAATACTTTCAAAAGGAAAAAACAGACTGCAGGTATAAAAACAAACTTCCGTCTGTTGACAGGCCTCTTGTCAAAAAAAAAAGCATACGCTCTTGCTTGATTTTTTTTTTTTCTAATTGAAAATGGATTTCTTTCATCTGAGCCTTTGAATTTTGAAAGCTGAACGTCAGTGTTGCTTTCAAACCGAAGCCTCTTTTTTTACACCGACGTGTTGAAATGGCCGGCCTTGTACCATTAACAGTTGATCGCCACGTGTGAGCCTTTGAAACACCCACCTTGTTTCATTTTAAAGAGCACTCAAAACGGTTTACCTATACGTTTTCTAAAGTGAAAAATAAACTCTACGGCCCATGAATGGCTTTTATTGAACGTCTGACAAGTTTGAATAAATTCTTCATGGTTATCTTCTGTTTGTGTCTGTGCCTTTGACTGTCTTCGTCTTGCTGCATTTATTATCCATAAACCAGGTGAGCCATGCCATCTTTGTTGAAACCTTTGTGTCCTAACTAATGGATAAGATTACTTTCCGGGAACACAGTGGAAGAGACCTGCTTCTTGAAGGTCATGTTGGTGACAGTTTATGATAATGTAACATAAAAGTCTGTTTTGTAAGTTGGCATGGCTAATCTTGCTGAGCATAAATCAGCAGTGACCTTTAAAGAAAAAAAAAGCATTAAATGCAAACTGTGAGCTCAGATCTTTCCTCTATGTGATCTCCTTTTCAGATAGAGAACCATGTGTCGGATATTGACAACTGAGATCAGGTAAGCGTTTTGATTTATGTTTAGTCAAAGGGTCCATTACTGCACCTGTAAAGTTGTTCCATCCCCCTTTTTTCTCATTAAAAGGTCTTGCATGCAGTCGTCATTAAAATCGTAGCCAGCGAACTGTTTCTTGAGCATCTCTAAACATTCGTTAATCATCTCTGAAGCCATAAGCTCCGTGACATTTGGAAAACTAGCTTTGCTGAGGGGCAGTTAATACCAAGTTTGACAGAGAGCATTAATGACATTCCAAATGGACCAGAACTGCTCATAAACAACATGAATTGTGTGGAAAGGGGTAGGACTTGGGAGACCTAAAGTAAAGAGGCTCCTCTTTCGCCCCTGTGGGTGTGGGTAATGATGCAGCGCTGAAATCATTTGGCTTGGTGCTAGCTAGTCTTAGCAGGAGCGCTCAGCTACATTTAAGATTCACAGACCATTAAAGTATTATTGAGATCATCTTTTTGACAGTCTTCTGAAGGTTCTGAAAAAGTAAAGTAAAACTTGTTTAGTTTAAGATGCAAAGTCTGTTTTTTGCTCGTTTTTTCGAGTGATTTTTGGATTGACGCTTGCTAGCTATGTTTAGCAGACGTGCTCAGCTATGTTTAAAAGTCACATTGATGATACTGCATTGATAGGATCTCTTTAATAGTCTTGTTTTAGTATCTAAAAAATAAAGTAAAAATATTTTCATTAGAGGACAGATATTTTGTTTGTTTGTTTTTTAGGTGAATTTAGGCCTGGTGCTGCTTTGTAAAAGAGCTGAGGTATGCTTAAGGAGCTTATTGTTGGTATGAAAAAAATGTTAAAAAAAAATTGTTTACTAGGGGATACAAAATCATTTATTTTCTTTTTTTTTGTCATGAATCCAGGCAACCTGAGGTTTGCAGATATGGGCATGTCTAGTCTCACAAAAATTGAAAATATGAAGAGTTTACCAATCAATATTCTGTTTTCAGAAAATCACGGAGAGATATAGAGAACTTTTTTTCACAGAAAATTGGATTATAAACTTGTTTGAAGGAAAAACAAGAATTGGTGTAATTTGTTACGATTTGATTTATTTAAGCAAAGTCGGCAGAAAGATAGATCGAATTAGAATGGATGTGCATTTCACAAAAAAACTCAGTCAAATGCATTCGCGACATATTTGGAGACTGTCAACCGTCAGCTGACAAGCTAAAAACATTAAGGGACAACGATGGTTACGATGTTTATGTGGTCAGATTCAACTTCATCTCAGTCATCCAGGTCTTCATACCTCCACTCTGCAGCCAAAACAAAATCCTTCAACTTTTTTTTTTTTTTTTAGGTTTTCCCGTCACAGACTGTTTGTTTTTAATTTGGAGATAACTTACGAAACTTTTCATACCAGAAAAACTAAAGGAGTCGTTTGTTTTTCAACCAGTAAACGCATATTTGTTTTAATGGCAAATTTTGATTTACTTTGAGTTTTATGCATGTGCAATAACAATAGTAAAATAATTCATGACAAACACACAACAGAAACTTTTTTTTTTTTTTTAATGCCAACAACATGGTCCAGGAAGGATCTCCCCACTTCTACCCACAGTTCCCATTATTTCCAACTCTTCAGAAACAAGACATTACACTTGCGTTTTCCATTTCTTTTCCATATGTCTGCCTTTTAAAAATTCTATCAGAGGCCACTTCACCAAACATCCTCAAAGCACATACATTTAAAGACCGGAAAATCCCACTTGAGGTTGTGGAGAATGCATGAATTTTTCACTTGCAGGCCTACCGAGAATAGAAAATCACAGCGAGAGGAACCTCAATATGTCATGTCCAGGGGGATTAGAGAGGCAAATACAGCTAGCAGAAAATATTTCTGCACTTCCCAAGATATTTCCAAGCCCATTTAAAACGGAAAAGCTTTAAAACTCTGCATAATCCTCATCAGATGTGCAGCAGTGTAAACAGTTGCTGTGTCTTTGGAGTCGTATAGAGTGTGTTTCCTCCTGTATCTCTGCAGGGGGAGGAAACAGATGCTCCTGATTGGTGGTATTCAAATTCATCATCACCTTCAAGAAGCATAACAACCATCTGCTGGGGATCAAGACACCCATCCAGGACTGTAAGTTGTGTTTAAGACGTGCTGAGTCGTGTTTCGATGCCCAACTCTAAGCACAAACCGAATCTAATGTGCTCAAGACCCATTTAAATATATTGGCCTGAGTTCACTTCAAGTGCAACTTGTATATTACATTACAAAAATCCAACTTTTTCTCCACTAATCTTGTTCCCGAGGAAAAAAAATAAGCGGATGTGAAATTAATTAAGGGTATAACTGTGTTTGATTTATTAATTATGTTGGAATCCAGAAACATGACGTCCTCGTGTCTGCTTTTAAGAAAAGTACTTGTGCTGAAAAATTCACAAACATGTTTGTTTTTTTTTGTTTGTTTTTTTCCAACAAATGCTTGTTTGTTTGTTTTTTGCTTAATTGAATAAATGACTGTAAAACCAATCTGCAATCACGGTAAATGAATGAAACATCACTGCCTTCTGGTTTTGCATTTGACTCGCACAAAAGCCAACGGCTGTGAGCGCAACTTTATCGAGCTTTATCCAGCCATCACACAAATACCCCGAGGGCCCGCTCCATCATGTATTCCAACTCCTGCCAAGTTTCAGAAGCAGAAAGGGCTTCCTGCAGTAGAGAGCCAACTCTGGCACGGGCCGCCTGCCAGGGAGCAGTGCCCTAACGTCTCAGTGCGCTCCTCCCTGCTCAGCCTGTGCATCCCAACATGGATTGCTGCTGTTCAGGAGCCAGCACCTTTCTCCTTTCCCATCTCACTCTGTATTCTGTATTGATCTCATCTTATGAAGCTGAGGTAATGGTTTCTGAAAATGTTGGAATTATGGATCAAGTTAAATCATTGAAAGGCATTGATATAAGAATTAAAGCTGTGACTCAGCGATGGCTTGTACCGTTGAGTAAAAAGAGCTGTGGAACATTGTGCAAAAGGCAAATGTTGGACGAAACAACTTGAATTTAAACTGTTTTAATCAAATCTGCAGCATAGAAGCCAGCATTACACTGCAAAAACAGCTCCTTGAAAAATAACAACAATATCCCATTAATCTCATCAAAATATCATCATTAATGGAGTAAGAAAGTTTTTCTTGACTAAATTCATAAAAACAGCAAAATACTCTAATTCTAAATTTCTTAAAACAAGTTTTTTTTTATCTTCAAAAGCTATAAATTAGCTTTAGCAGTGTAAACCTGAGATCTTGAAGTTAAAAGTTAAACTAATGAGTAGTGGGTATCTCCACTAATTTAGTGCCATTTACAAACAATAGTAATATTTCTTGGCCGAGGCACCATTTGTTGGTAAATTGCCACAATATGGAGCTGCTACTATGCAGTGCAGTTCATCTTCTACTGAGTAACTGGAATTAACACGTTTATAAGTAAATTACTGCAAATTAAATTATGTAATTAATGACTGGATGGGAACATGTTATACTATTAATTATTCAAATCATGTTTGCTCCACTTTTGCTTTTACACCGTTCAGATGTGACCACTGGAAACGAGAGGGGGGGTACTGCTGGAAACCAGGTTTCTCAGCCGACTGCCCAGTGACATTATTTTGGCCATTTTTAATAAAACATGAGGAGAAAGTGTCACGCTGTGACCTCATTAACTGAACTATATATTAATATCTTGATAAATTCATCTTATGAGTGGTGTTTTTGAGTATCCGGCTAACTCACCTGTTTTCTTATGGTTACATTCTTCAAACAAGGTTCTTTTATTTATTTGAAATGATGCTCTACACAAGTTTCAAAGTTGTCTGATTAGGTACTGATCCAAATATCAAATATCCCAACTCCAACAGCTTTTTCATCATTGAGAGGTGTGCTCACGCTGATTCTGAAACACTGATCCCTGAGACATGTTGCCGCCTCAACGTAACCATGACAACAGAATATTTGCTGTTCTTAATTATGAGGAAACTTAAATATGTGGCACATATGGCTCAGTTTTGGTTCTAGCAAATGTGATGTGGGCAAGATGTGTCCCAAAGTTCATGAACTGAGTAAGTTCGGGATTTGGCACATGTTGTTTGAGCCAGATGTGGCCCAAGTTTAATAGGGTTAGTCTTGATTTTGGCAAGCGTTTTGAGGACCAGTTGTGGCCCAAATGAAATGACAAGTGGTGTCACGTCTGATTAATATCGGGTCAGGTTTAGGCAGCAGCCCTCTTTTTGTGTCAACATCTGGGCTCTATTTATAAAAACAAACGCATAACTATATTTTAACAGTTACTCTGTGAGATCCACACATACCTTTTCTAACGTGCGCATTTTTTTCTTTTTTTTAATCTTGGGTGGTATAAAGGTTCCCATGACGATTCTTGGTACCACTGAACCATTTCATTTTGTGTTGTTGTATTAGCTTCATTCATTTACTCCTGTTGCAGCTAACAAGAACTAATCCTTTTCTTATGAATCTGTGTTGCATTTGATTCGGTCAAAATGTCCTCTTTTAACAGATGATGTCTGAGGAAAAGGAAAACTAATCTTACACGATTTCATGAACACAACAGGTTTGACTGGGGGGGAAAATATATATATACAAGAAAAAAAAACTGCCTTGAGCTCAGAGAAAATGGCGCTCTGCTACATGTTTACCCGTTATTTTTTTCTGTTTTTGTTTTTCTGCTGGTCGCCTGTTACTTATTGAACCGTGTGGTGATGTGTCGAATATTTTGCAAAAACTACAAACATTTAAAAAAGGGAGAAAAAACAGTTGTATCACTTTGAAACATATCTGGAACAACAATGATTTTTAAGTTTCAACTGTAAATAATTGTTTTCATGTTTATTTCAAATAGGCTAGAAAGACGACTTTTATTAAGTAACACTGTACTGACAGTTTGTTGAAAACATCGCAGGTTTAAACCAGAATTGTGGGACTTCTAGAGATGTGAAACTGACAACTGTTGTATAGAAATGTACATTCTTTGTAAAGATATTTTTATCAAATGGCATGTTTCCTGTAACTTTGTATTTTCAGTTTTCATGTACAAAAACATATTGTAACTGTTGTAAGGCTAGAGAACTTGTCATTGCAGATAACTATTTGTGTTCTTATCACTCAATAAAAATGTTTGTGCCATGTATTTAACAATTCACAAGTTTCATCGATTAACTCTTTATTTTATGGTTTAAATTCGAACTGAAGGACAAAAAGTCCTTAAAAATTGACTTCAGTTCTCTTCTTAAAGCAACACTCCAGAGTTAGAACAACCCTCGCTCTATTATTAGACGGTAGAAAGTTTATTCAAGTCTGGATAGTCTGAATAATGTCTTACACACAAACAGAATTGTAACTTTGTGAGTGTACATAAAGTGTATAAAAAGGACTGTTTTGTACTGTTTTTGCCACCATATAAAGAGTTCATATAAGTGTGAACTCAAAGAAGAAGAGTTTGTGGCTTCTGCTTTTAATTCTGTCATGAATATTAAAGTTCTGATCCGGGTCGGTGGAAGCAGAGGTCATTGACTCTCCTCCTGATGTGTCTGTTGGCAGTAATTAACTCAACCTTAATACAAGATACCACGAGCAGGATGGAGCAAAAAAAAAACAGTCATTTTTATACATTTTTTGTACACATACAAAGTTAAATGACTGACTTATTTGACCTGTCCACACTATCACTCAGGTCTTGTCAAAGGCTTAAAATAGCTATTTATTTTGACAAGGGTCATTTACAATTATTTCTAATTGAATTCTCACTCAAAACTGTTTCATATTCACATCATTTTGGTCAGTCAGAAGTTTACGGTTTACCATCTCATAGCAGGCCTAAAGTTATTTAAACTCCAAACTATTCATTTAATTACAGTCATGATAGATTATGTCATTATTTATTCCCATCCATCTTCTTTCTATTCGGGGTTCTCTTTTAGTGATTATTTCAAGTCACTCCTGCATTTTATGTACCAGAGATGCCATCTAAATGACACTTGATAAAATTATACAGCACAGTGTAACTACACATCAGGGTAGCATCGGTTCGCTGGAAACTAGACACCAAATTAGTTTAACATCTCATGTTTTACTAGAACAAAAGTCTGGCTGTCGCTGGGTCGTATCAACAGTAGGACACAGAGAAACCGTAGTTTCACAGTCGAGTTTTTTAGACATAGCATCATCCCAGCGGAGGCAGATATGGGGAAGGCAGAAGGCCAAAATTCAAGGAAAAGGTCGAGAAGCCAGGCGCAAAAAGAAAACAAGAAAAACATCCATGGATAGAATTTAAAACAAAGAATAAAAAGAATACCTTGAAAGCTTGATTTCAGGAATATACAATGAAGACCTACGAAGCCACAGAGGAATAAGTATATTTATATGGAGGATCAATCAAGTACCCTGCTAAAACTTATTTCTGAGAAACTTTTTTTTTAAAAAAGCCTTGCTTTAAGAAAATTAGCCTTTTTCTTTTGTGTGTAGACTATTTTGCTAGTTTTAAAAAATTTAGTCAAATTTTTCTTACCCATTGGGAGAGTTATTTTTTCTTAATATGAGACAATTTTGAATTTTTTTTTTCAGTTTTAACGGCACACAGGTGTAGAATAAAACAAACAAAGCAAAACAAGAGTGATTAGTGAACACTAAACAAAAATTCAAAATAAAATGAGAAAAAAAGGAAAATTCATGTTGTTTCCACTAACTTAACTCGAGAGTCCAATAATTTCTGTTGGAATCTCCATAATTTCTGCCATTGCTACAAAACTTCTGTTTTTTGGAGCCTGATTTACCTTGTGTGTGTTAACTAGTTTTAATTTGCGCGATGGATATGTTGTGCTTGGATCCAGTGCTAATTAGCAGATCGCAAATAAAGAGAAGGCTTTTGAAAATCACTACGTAATGAAGCTTTAAGTTTCTCCTCCGTGGCAACAACGATTTGGCGTTAGTATCGGTAGTATTATCCTTGACCCTTCCCATCCATTGATCGCCAGGAAGCAGAATCGGTAATTCATATGGATGGAAAGAAGTGAAAATGAGTGGTAAGGGCTGATTTTAAGAAATAAGACCAACATTTCATTTTCACTAAAATAAAACCCGAAATCTACTTTTACAGATTTTTTTTTTTTTAACTGAGAGAAAGAATTTTAAAAACTGGCATCATTTTTACTTGACATGAAATAATGATGAAAATCCACACAACTTCAAGATAACATCTGCACATCGCTGCATCGGCTGATAAATGGCTTTAACATGAGGTCGGATCAGATTTTCTACGGCTGTTGTCAGGATTGTCTGATGCATCACCCAAACCTGGTAAATATTACATAATTTCCTCTTTCATGAAAGAGGAAATCATCCACCTTTTGAACCTTGTTTGATCTCTACAAAGCCCTTCACAATGTATTTCCCATTCAAATACACAACCAGACAGCACTTCTTCTTATATATTTGCTTCTACAGTCACACCAGTGAGCATGTTGGGGACCATGTGGGCAATGACGCTTGGACAAGTGGCAGGGATGGGGATCAAAGTCCCAACTTCACTACTCTACCTCTTCATCCCGAGTAACACGAATGCTGCTGCTGCTGCTTTGGTTGGAAATGTTTCATACATATAATTGCAACACAATTGCATGATCTTTAGTCTGCATCTGCCAGTGGAGCAGCACAGAAAGAGTAGATATATAGAGAGAGAGAGAGAGAAAGAGAGAGAGAGGCTTGATGTTCTTTTTAATCTCATTATTTGGCAGCTAGCCAGCATAAGCAGAAAATGATCTTCAAGATTGATATCAGAAAAAATCTAATGCATCCCTTAAAATGGGTTCATGGTGTTAAAAACTGATGAATGAAGAGGTAATAAAAATGGAGGTGTGCGTGATAGTGGTTTTAGTGGTAGTCTTTTAAACAGTGTCAGAGTTCAGGCTAAGCTACCACAGGAAAGTGCTTGTAAATCTGTTGAGGAGTCTCTGTCATGTTCAAGGACACTTGAGGAAATCATATGAGGCTTCAATGCAGTACTCTTCACACTTGTTAAACTTACCTCACTGGTGTTAATAAACAGTCCGGTTCTGAGGCGTCACAATGAAATTTAAAAGCTACAGACACTTCTCAGAAAGCTGTTTGGGGTCTAATTGGACCAACATTTGGCACCGATGTCTACGTTTGGACACTTGATCTGGGCCAAACTTAGATTTCAGCAATATGTTGAGTGTTTATGGTTTTGTTGTCTCATAAACTATTTTTGACATTGGACACAGCAGTTGTTGTGCCCAAAAGTTTTGTTTTGTTTTTTTTTTAGATCGAAAAATTGGTCCATTAATGATGAGTATGTAGCACAGTTAATGCTGTCAGTAAAAGCCAAATAAAAAATGAAGATATGATCCAAAATTGGGCCAAACAGTCTTCCCTTTTTTTCTGATAATTTCAAAGCCTCCTTACCCTTTGTAAAACTTGGCCACTCAACAGACATCATCATGTTGTCCATTTACTGGCCGTGAAACTTTTCTCTTTTTTTCCCCGGTTCATTAGAGTGGCTTCTTCACAGCTGGAGAGGATTTTTAATCTACCGTGCCTTTGCTCCTGATTTTTTCTTCTTTTCTGAGTTGTTCATGACTAAAATCACCAGTTTGAGCCTCTTGATCAACTGAAAGCCTTCAATCTCAAAGGCATGACACTGAACATTGTTTACAAGGGTGCGTTGCAAAGGATCATTAAAATTAAAGTCAGCATTTGCTACAATAAAAGCAGCAAAGAGGGATAACTGTTAGAATAAAAAGAAATCCTACTTATAATTGGGTGTGTGCACTGAAAAGATGACCATAACCAGTTTCAGCTCTGATTAGAGCTCCCTTCCTTGTTAGACTACAGCACTGACGTCCTTGAAGGGTTTCGGTGTGTCGCCCCCACTCTGTAAACGTAGATGGGCAGTAACAGATGGCTGATTTAAAGTCCTTCATTTATCCACAGTAAAAGTTAATGCAGTAAGGTTAATGAGAGCCAGCTCCAGTGTCACACACAATTAGCTTGCTGAATGAAGTCTGAGCCACCGATGCTTGGCATGACCGCACACAGCTGTTCCCTTTTAACCTATACATAAGGAAACTTTTCCCGCCTGATTAATGCGCTGGAGTTAATTCATTTATAAAGAAATGGCTGAAGAGTCAAGAAAAAAAAACCCCAGCTATGATAGCGCCTTAGGATAACACTTCCTGCATGATTTTAATTCTACCAGGGCTTTCAGGCTTTTGCAAAATGGAATTTTTCACTTCCACAGCTGTAGAAATAATAATAGAGAAGAAGAAATTAAAATTAATGGTAGTGTTTCAGCCGCTGCAGCTGCCTCTTCCATCAATTTGGAGATGCAGGCATCTTACTTTTTTATATGTTTCTTTTAAATAAACTCAGTCTACCTCCAGCTGTCAACTCCCATGTGTTTACAGCTGCTGATAGGTTCTCTTTACTAATTTGGACCTGTCTCCTCTGGTTTGAGAAATTACATGATCGGTTCACTTTTAAGCTCTGACTTTACATGGACATTTGCATCTTTAAATTTTCTCAGCAATAATCACCACACGGATTGCTTTGAGAACAACACATTTTGAAGGAAAGCCAAATATTATGAGAAGCATATCTGAAAGCAGTCCTTAGGCAGTAAATGATGCTCCAATCTTAACTGTATATTTTCAGTTTTAGCCAAAAATATTTTCTCTGATAAAGCTGAATAACAACATGAACAATAAAACCTCCCAACCCCCAGTCTCTACTGTTATTCATTATGAAGGTTGGAAAGCATTTGCTTTATTGCAAATATTTGTTTCTCCAGCTCAGTGCACAAATCGCAATTAACATTTATATTATATTAGCTTTGTGGTGCATGATAAGAATGCTTTTACGATTCTATTTGAAAAACATTCAAATTAATCTGGATGTGTTGCCATTAATGCGTCTGGCTGCAAAAATAGAATGAAATATACCAATTTTTATCTCAGCCAAAGCTTTAATGAAATAAGAATTTATGACAGCAGTGAGGGAGGAAGAGTCTCAAAGTCATCAGATGCTGTTAGAAAGTCGTGAAGTAATCTCACCAGTCCCTAGTTCTTCATGACAGAAAAAAAGTCCTTTTCTTTGAAGGTGTATATTGTTTACTCTTCTTTCTAGATAATTTAGCAGTAAGATTATATTTCTGATAACTACAAACGCTAAAAACTGCTACAATTTTGCCCCCATTCAGAGTGAGCAGACATAAAAGCATCTAAACGCTGCTGTACATCTTCCCAAATTGTTTTATTGCCAGTGCCATATTAACCCTATTGGGTTATATTACATTGATTCAGGAGGGAAGGAAAAGCAATCAACCCTCCCAGCCCGAGATGGAAAAGTCATTGGGTTTCTTTGATGAAATCAATCATGAGTTGTTTGAAATTGAAAACATGGCGTGGTGATGAATATTGAAGATAGAGTGGAGAGCAGAGTGATGGTTAATTCTGTCAAATCTAAGTCTGCAAAACAACAGGTGCCGGGGAGAAGACACTGCGAGGTTTGGATTTACAGTGGCAGCAGAAATGGGATGTCAAATGAAAACTCCAAGTCACAAATACAAGATTAAAAGATGAACGCTTATCCTCTAGGCAGAAGTCAGAGAATCGATCATGGGTCAGAAAGTAATAGCTGCTGCGGTCCAGATTAGGAAGGAATCTGGTTTCTTAGTTTTGTTGAAAAGTAATAGACCACAGAAGTGCAATTGTTTCCACGTGGTATGTTGACTTGATCTGGACCAACATGAGAAAAATAGATCGATAAATAAATTATTCTGGCCAAAACTATGTTAGGTCAACATGGGCAGGACCTGAGATGATTCAAGGTGATGCAGACACAGATGCTGAAAGAGGCAGAACCCCCTGAATCTGAAGAAATACAGCTGGTTAGCCCTGCCTTTAGCCAGGGGAGGTAACTGCTTTAGCCAAACGAACACATGCACAAATCTATGGCTTTTTACCTGATGAGGCACATAAAAATTCACCTGTGTATACATAAACTAATCTATTGATTTATTTATTTAACTAGGCTGTAAATATTATTTCTGCAGGATATTTGGACATTTTAACAAGGGAGTTAATAGAGGTCGACTCGCTTACGGAACCAACCCCTGGTGGTCATTCAAGGAACTGCAGTGTTCTTCAGTACTGAGTTTGTGTCAAACTAGCAAATCAGATGCAGCTTCTTTTCCAGAAAAAAAAAAAATTATTTTAAACAGGAGGAATAATAGGTCCTAATAGGAGCTATGTGTACACGTAGCTTAAAGTTAATGAAAGACAGATTATTCTAACTTTATTTGGTTTCCAAACTTGTGTTGTGCAGCGCTCTAGTGGTTCACATCTTGATCTATCTGGATGTTTTTGGTGTTGCATCACTTCCTAGTTTCTCAGGTTGTGGTGTGCTTTGAAAACACATGTAATGTAATTTATCTATTACTTAAAAGATGCGTTGGTCTTTTTGGCTTTATTTGATCTTTGATGTTGTCATAAGAGTTAAGCTTAAAAGATAAGAAAGTCATTCATATTGATGAGGCAGTTAATTTTTGTTTATGTTAATTATCAGTTAGGTTATTCAAAGTCATTTTAAATTCAGTACACTTTATCTTAAATGGGGCTCTTGTTATAATGTGTACTCTGGAAAAACTAATTTCTAAGAAAGTAAAAAATGCCTTTTTTTCATAAAATTAGAATACTATTTCAGACTATTTTGCAAGTTTTAAGAATTGTAGTCCAAGAAAATATTTATTACCCCAGTGGAAGAAATATTTTGCTTAAAATAAGACAGTTTTGACTAGCTTTTGGAATACTAGGCTTATATCAAGCAGGGATGTTTTTGCAGTGTACTTTCTCATACCTATTAGGTCAGCCCTTCTCCAAGCCTTGAAAACAGCGTTACTGACCCAGAGACAGGAAGCAGAGCTGAAGCTGTTAAGATCTTCTCTGAGAGTGCCAAGGATGGATAGGATGGAGAACAAACACATCAGAGGAACAGCCAGGGTTTGACGTCTTGGAGACGGGGTAAGATTGAGATGGTTTGGACACATAAAGAGGAGGGGTAGTGAATAAATTGGCTGAGGGATGCTGGAGATGGACCTGTCAGCCAGGAGAAGAAAGGGAAAACCAAAGGGAAGAGTGGTGAAAGATGATGTACACTTAGTTGAAGTGACATAAGATGCATAAGACAGAATGAGATGGAAACAAATGATCTACTTTGGTGACCCCTGAGGGGAAAATCTCGAAGAAGAAGAAACAAGAAGTGCTGAAGAAAGAAGGTAGTTGTCCTCTGGCTCATAACTGTCGTTAGAATAAGCTCAAATGTTTGGTTATTCTTCTATTATGAATAAAACTAGACAGTCTTGATGCTTACATTGGCATTAACACAACATTTGGACACAAACTACAACAACTGATTACTCAATAGTGCTTATCGATCAAGCATTGCAGAGTAAAGCAACCCTAGGTTTGTTATTAGGTTTTAAAAGAGTGTGAATGTCTAAGAATCAAAATGACATAAATCACAAGTTTTGAGTTGGAACAGAATATGAGTTTGAACCAAAATAGCAGTTGAACAGGGGAAAGTGGAGCTGAATCAAAATAAACTGATATTTTAAGTCTCTGACAAAACGCAAAAATGTCATTCCAGTGAAGTGATAGTATGCACTGGGGACCTACAAGCAAACCAAAGGAAATTTATATTATTATACAAAAAGTCTATGACATACAATGGTTTGTACAGGCATTTTCATCCAGTTGCTGCAATCTTCTAATAAGTCTGAACAAATCGACTGTTGGTATCACACAAAGTACATTTGCTCCAACAATTGCCTGTTGTGTCATGAATGTACAAGTATGGTAGGGCGCTGTATTTCCTGTTTCTCCTCCTTCATCAGTTTCAAACAAGGTAAAATACACACACACACATGCATATATATATATATATATATATATATATATATATATATACATTTTTTGTAAAAATCACTGTCGCTTAACACTTATCAGCTTCATGTCACATAATAAAAATGTTTTATTTTCTACGTCCAGGAAGTAAACATAAGAGGTAAAATAGCAACTACCTTCTTTGCATTTGGTGTTGTAATTACAATGTGACAAAAACAGCAATGAATAAATACCAATACTTACAACAATGTTGGTCCAGTTTGCAGGCTACATGCATTGTTGTTAGATAAAGCCATAAGTCACACTTTAACTAGTTTACGTCACTTGTCGTCTTATTTTGAAGGTGTTATTGCTTGTGTGTACACTCAGTTATGACTCCTCTATCCTGATTGTTGAGACCTGTGACTTGTCAGCCCCTGTGTCTATATTGTCCTGTTTTTCCCTACTGGTCTGTCAGTCAGTTTTTAGTACTTTTTATATTCTGTTTTAACAATGTATTTGGTTTAATAAGCACTCTTTTTGATACTTCATCCTCCAAATTTCCTACATTTGGGTCCTAGTCCTCCAAACCTGACAGAGATAAGAGAAGTTTTGTTTAAAGTAAAAGTCATGTACTTTAGTGCAGGAGTTGGGCAACTGTGAAATTGGTGAAATTTGTCCTAGCAAAACCTGTTTTTTTATGCTTCCCACGATTCACTGTTCTCGCTTTCTGCATCCTTCAACAAGACACAATGACAGTCTTTAATTGTTCCCCCTTATCTGTGTTTACACTAACATATAGTGAAATTAAACTATAATACAGAATTTGAAATGACACGACTTTCGAAATAAACCTCAAAAAGACTAAAAGCCAATGCAATGAGCGAAAAGAAGGTGAAAAATCTCCATGGAGTGGATGGCCCGACTGAAACAAGAAGTGACTGATCCTCATTACCGATGCTGCTGTGTGGGCTGAATTATCCCCTTGGTTCTACTCTAATTGCCCCGAATCAATAAAACTGTTTAAACCAAAGGAAAAGTTCTCAGTCACATTCGGGGCATCAAGACCTTGAGAGCCCCTTTTGCGTTAGAGACGAGACTCATTTATCTGTGTTTTATGCTTTCCAGAGAAATCTATTAGGAATCCCTGTCTTGAGATGTAGGAGGTGAGACGGGCGGCCAGACAGGAGATAAAGGGAAGGGACACAGAGTGAGTGATCTCTTTTGAAGCAGCGTGATTTCTCTGGATGCCTCGGGGTGTCAGTTCATAATTGAATCCCTTCCTTTTGTTCCGTGGTGAGGCCGAGGTGGTTCGAGGACAGCCCAAGGATGACGACGCGAGTGCCTCCGTGGCCTGCAAGTCACGGTATCCCCTGCTGATAACGCTGCATATGAGCAGGATCAACTCCAGATAACTCTCCATGGAAACAGGCTCCTAATGGAAACAAGTTATTATGCATCACAATGGATGAATTATTACATAGTGGAGAGAATTGTCACATTATAATTATGAGAAGTGAATGGGTAGAAATGGGACCCTTCACATTTCGTGATTGTATCTACTCATGCTGCAATTATATCCTTGAGAGGCCACTGTCCATACATGCACAACCACAAATTATTGTAATGTCAGTGCCAGCTCTTAAATTTAAAATATTCTGACAAAACTTAAACAAGCTAAGGGAAGTTGATTTCTATATTGTGTGTTTCAGACTTATCACAAAACAGATTCAATTATATTCTTGTGCTGTTAACCTATCATAAAGGTACTCTGTGAAATACTTGGAATTTAGAGGATCATTGGAAAACATTATGACTTTATTACCTTTGTAAATTTTTGTTTGAAAATATTTGTTCATGCCTTTGGACAAGTATGATGAAATGTTTTAATCCATTTCAAATGATGACTAATGTCATTTAAAAAGAAAAAAAAAAAGAACAACTCAAACTTACAATAAAATTTGTATTTTAGGCACTGACTCTCCCAGTTAAACTCAAATACTACAGTATGTATTTTGTTTAAAAACACTGTAACTCAACCATCTAAATGGACTAAGTTCAGTCCCACCACCAGAACTCTCACGTCTGGTTTCCCAGACAGACTAAATAATAAGACACCAAGAAACAAAGTTACAAAAGTTCTCCTAAATGAGAAGCAAAGTCCTCTTCCACCCATCTCTCCATCCATCAACTTCCACTTCTCTGAATTAAGGTTGCAGGGGGAGCAGCTTAAGCAGAGTCCCAGACCTCTGTTTTGGCCACATCCTGCAGCTCCTTCAGAAGGATACCAAGGTGTTTTTCTTTTCCAACCAGGAGATAAAATCTATCCAGCATTTCCTAATCTGATTCAGGACCTTCTCCTGTTTAGACCATAGACTGGAAAAAAAAAAAAAAAAAAAAAAAATTAGATGACGCATTAGGTCATGTGACCTATTTGTTTCTGAAGAGCAGTTTTGAAGCCTGTTTTTTTTTTTTTTTTTTTTTTTGTACGGGGCGCAACCATGTTGCTTAGCAACCATGAGAAACACGCCCCAGATGTGTCAATCAAAGTTAGCTTTAGCTACCAGCTCCTGCAGCGAATCCCCACCGAAATATCTCTAGAGCTGTCAGCAGATGTTTACAGCAGAATATATGGTTTAACATGTTGACTCGATGGCAAAATAAAAAGGTTATTGTCATGTTTAGCCGACGCTGAGTCGATAAAAATGCCTGGTTGCTTCGCTAAATCGGTAGCATGACTACGCATGAGGAAGTGATAATGGCTAGCCATTGGCTGACTTGATAGTCAATTAGTCACATTGATAATAAATTTAATGCTTTATATAAAGTAACCTGGCCTGTGACACCCCACACTGAGGTGGAAACTCATTTCAGTCGTTTACATTTGTAATCTCATTCTTTCACTCAATATCCACGATTCTTGCCCATAGGTGGGGAGGTACTAACATGGATCAACCAGAGAACAGGGATCTGTTAAAGAAATTTAAATAGTAAAAATCCTTTAGCATATGGTTTTTGCATGTTTAAAAGATAGGAAAATTTGGGATTCATGAGCTGTCAAAACAAATTAAATTAAAAAAGTAAGAGAAAATAAAATGAAAATGCATGATGGAATCCTGATTTTTCTCTGCCATTTACAGTTTTCTGCACATTCCAAAACTTTACAGTCTTGATTCACCTTGCTTACTGTACAGGTCATAAATGTTCAACATACATTTCTTGACCTCTCCAAGATGGCAAGAGGAGCATAAAATGAATTTTCCTTAATCCATTTGAGTCTCATTCCTCTGCAAAATTGGCTATTGATCTTCATCTCTGTGTCTATTACAGGGGGAACGTCAAATGCTAAAATGGTTGCCGAGGTGACGGCGGCCCATATCTCACTGCTGATTGATTCTGTTCAGGGGTGTAGCTGAGCCTGACCAAGGTTTATGGGAGAAGGGATGACAATGATTGTATGAGGTTACTGTCAGCCGAGCACTTGGTGGATGATCGGCAGAGCACAAATACACAAAAGGCCAGTGCTTGTACATCGTCATAGGAATAGCAAATATACCCTGTGTGTATTCGTTCTTGGTTGAGGAGGAAACGGATACAGAGAAGATGGTAATTTCAGCTACTTATTTGAAGCGGCCCACTGGAGTCAATCCATGTGGAGTAGGATGATGATTGGGCTCTGAAAAGGGATTGTAAGGACTTTGGCAGTTGTATTAAATAGAGAAGCAAAGAAAACAGGAAATCCTCTTATTGTGACCTAATACGAGACGGACGGTTGCTTCTTTTATGTTTCTTAATTGTATTTAGGTTTCATCTGAATTTTGTAGCTTTTAATGGTTTGATTATAAAGCATTTGCTTTCCAAATGTCTCTTCGAGCACATCGTTTTACGACACTCTAGGGGCTGTGATAGAAAACACTAGTTGTGGCTATATTCACTGGCTATTTGACAAGCCATGGCTTGACTACTGCAAAAACATAAAAGTTTAAAATTTCATGCACCTTTCCAGGAATAAACAGCTAAATCCAGAATCTGAATCATTCTGAATCATTTTTGCATCCTTTGTTGAAGAACACGTCTGTACCAGAGCATTTGTTGTGTGCAAGTGTTGCTGAACAAATTCTCCTTTGGCTGCTGTGGCTCAGGTGGTGTCCGTGGGGCGAGATAAGAATCAAACAATCCATGAAACTTGATTTGTATAGCACTTTTTGAACAACTTGTGCAAAACAAAGTCCTTTACAGAATTAAAACAAAAGCACAGAAACAATTTCAAAAGAAAATGCTTCCACAACAACTTTTACCACCACAACAAATTAACACAATTGCACACATGAACGTAACAACACACACACAGACACATTTATAAAACTCTGAATGACGATTATTAAAATACAAAAAAAAACACAAGTAAATAAACAAAAAAAACAGGTTCATGCTAAAAAAGAAAATAATAATCATGTGTGTGTGTGTATATATATATATATGTGTGTGTGTGTGTGTGTGTGTGTGTGTGTACATATATGTATGTGTGTGTAGATAGATAGATAGATAGATAGATAGATAGATAGATAGATAGATAGATAGATAGATAGATAGAT
>JAOWBL010047278.1:0-18008 GCA_028564865.1 Zenarchopterus dispar | reverse complement strand
AAATACTTTTAGGGACATAACTGTCAGGAAAATATGACAGTTTTGCCTTATTTCCAATCATTATTGTACCGCCAAGCAAAGTGTATGCACTTTGATGTGGTGTCAGGGTACTATTTAGAGGTTTTTATGATATTTGCATCCTAAAGCTGACCTAAATCCTGCACGGATATAAATCTTTTTCCTGCTGCATTCCACCACATTTTCCTGCATGCAATAAAATATGTCATGATCCAAAGTTCCCTTATTTTACCCCTCATTTTTTCTCTGCAATCGATCCTGCAGATTTCCCATCCCAGATAGTTTTACTGAAGTTTGCAGATGAATCACTCTCTCCATTATGTCAGGGATCTTTCTCTTCTTTTTTTAGCCTGTTTTTTGACTGCTGTGCCACTTTTTTCTATGTGCATTTTGCCACATAACCTTTACAACGGATCACTCTCACAAACGCACAACAACAGCAACCTGGTGTCCGAATTACTTGGAGGTGCATGCAGCATCTCTGTGCACACACATGCACACATTCACTCATGCGGTTTAACAACACGGTGTAAAATCACTCGTCCCTCTCCTCGATTGCTCTGGACATCATCGGGAGAAGTGCATTTGCTGCACAGCCGTCAGGAGTGCGTTAACGTGTTGCCATAGCAACGCAAGGAGACCATTCTGGCATGCCTTTGTCACCTTTCTTTCCATGCCATCTATGAAATGTTCACAACTTTTTATTGCCACATGAAGCAATCTGCAAGCTGTAAGTGAAGAGGACACACATCTTCTAAATGTATCACGCAGTCTCTGCAGGAACTTCGTTTAATTTACAACTATTTTGTGACACATCGCTCTCAACCTGGCTGACGCATGGCAAAACTCAAAGGACTTCATCTGCTTTTTATTTATTTATTTTTTTCATGCATCTGTTGAGTTCTTCTGTTGCACTCTAGCTTTATCTTATATAAAGTATCTCTATACCGCAGACATTTTTGCTCATTGTGAAAGATGCTTATCACTCAAAGTGCACGCCAGGAAACTTGACAAACTGGCATCTGAAGAAGCTATACTGCTTTGACAAAACAGATAAAAAAAAAACAATGTTGCCAATAATAGATGTTATGGTAACTGCATGCACAGATAAAATCTTGTTACAGGATCCAGATTTTTATTTCCTTATCATGAACTCAGCACTCAAAGAAAAAGCTCTTCTTGAACAATGACTAGATTAGAATATTCTTTATATACTTAGTTGCTCCCCATATTTTGTTTTTGATCTATATGAAATCTATATATAGTTTTTTTTTATAATCAAACACTTGAAATGAAATTCTCACAGCCTATGCTTATGCTTCAGAAGCAGGTCCTTTGTTGTTCAACGTCAGTTTCCAGTAAGCAGTAGTCTATTCCTAATATTTTGGCTCTTACTGTATCCAAAGACGTGGCAGCAGAGGGAGCTACCTCTCACGCTGCTGTGGAGGATTTCAGAGGGGCGCCCGAGACCCACCAAATGTCCTTTCATCGAAAATGTTATCCCTTGATTTCCTTATATCCTTTCCTCCCTCCTGTTAAGCAGCCATCCTCTTCCTAACGCTCCAGTACTTATGCTTCACCAGCTCCATCCTTGTTCCCCTTGACCCCACGTCCTCCTCCTCCTGCTCTCCAACCTGGGAATGCAGAATCAGTGGGCCATAATCCTTCTCTTGCAGCCAGAATAATACCTCCTGCTGCCACCCTGATGTCTCAGACTTCACAACCTGCCGTGTCACGAAGGCTGCCTGAAGCCGAGTGCGGCTAATGCAATCTGACATTGAATGCTACGCCCTTGCTGTCTCTGGAGAAGCAAAACTTTGACAGTGATATTCAAGGAGGCCTTCATAAGGCCACCCATGACACAGGAAAATGTCGTGGAATTAGAGTGAAAACCATTTGGTAGTTATAAAACAGATAAGATCTTGGATCTGACAGAAGATGATTAAAACAATAAGTTCCTCTTCAATCCTATAAAGAAATCACTTGTTTTTCCACAGGGAGTCAAGCCTGATTTATATAAAGATGAGTCATTATCAAGTTTTAAAAAGGGTCAAAACAAATCACGAATAACATTTTAAGTCTCTGAACCCACTGGTAACAGACCGCTGCCAAGTCCTAAACCTGAAAAGTGACTGAAAGTCTCAAGAAAATCAAATCTACCAAGGGAAAGTCCAAGTCAAAGAGCAGATCCTTGTCAAGCCTTTAAAAAGCAAATAAAAGTCAGCTGCGATCCTTTCCTGTCTGACGCTGTCATATTTATTTTTATTTGCTTTTTTTCCTCTCTAGGTCATATTTTGTCACCTGAATGTTTCAAGTCTGCAGGAAATAAACTCCTCAGCAGGGCAGGTCTTTCAGCTATCGAGCCCAAGTCAAGTCTGCGGACTGACTCGAGTCAGCGTTTCAAGTGTGAACTTTGCACCCTGACACGCTCAGCTCAAGCTGTGTCCACACGGAAAACCATTTTTCAGCTGTCCATCTCGCACGTGTGCCAAGAAGGATGCATTCCCGAAACAATAAATACAGCTGTCAACACAAGCGGTGCCACGGTTCACCTTTTCTTTGTTCTTTGCTCCAATGAAGGACCAGACGTGTTATATAAACGCGCTCGCTCCCTCTTTCATACCGGCTCCGGCACCAAGCTTCAGTCCTGTAAGAGCTAAATGAAGGCTGATCTTTTAGCTTCTCAATTTGTTCGGTTTCTGGAGGACTTGAGTGGGATTGTCTTTCAAAAAGGAATATGCTGAAGTGATAAATGACCAAATCCCTGAAGGGATCTGTTCACACGCACACACACTCCCTTTTGCCCTCATTGACACTCTTCATCTTGGAGGCTTTTACCTTTAACAGTCACAGCTAGAAGTTTCCCTCCAGGCTTTCCCCTAACCTTGAACTAAATTTAATTTTGACCTCAAAACCCACTCTCTATTTACACTTTGAAGATCATTTGCAAAGCCAACAGAGAACCAATCAAAAAGTCTTAAACCAGAACCAGTACCCCTGAGCAGAGCGTGCACCACATCCACTGTACATCGCTTTAATGAGTCACGTGAGAACAACTGCATACTTTCATACAGCATGATTGCTAACCACCCTGAACCCTCTCTCTCTGTCTCCCTCTCTCTCTCTCTCACACACACACACACACAGAGCTGAATATATACACAACCACCTGACATTCCTGAACGCATACACAGTGCATCAGTTTGACCAGATTTGTTATGACTTGGACCACAGTAATGATATACCTGGAAGAGTCAGGAGATAACTTTAATGATACGCTCAACTTCATGTCTCCTGAAGTCCAGACTCTGTGTGTGTTTGAGTGTGTGTGCGCATGTTGATGGTTCAGACACATAGGTCATGGTACCAGAGGGCTGTGATGAACATAAACACATCGTCATCCTCCCGCTGACTTCTGAGTCTCACAACCTTTCCTCGTGGTTCTTATTATCTACTTACTAAGACAGTTTTAGGTTTAAATGCACATTTTGTTAGATTGTGTAACCTCCCTCCCTCTCTCTGTGTGTGTGTGTGTGTGTGTGTGTATGTGTGTGTGTGTTTGAGCCCTTAACTGTAAATGGCTACTTAATTACAGGTCCTGTATATTTAACCCTTTTTTCTGACTTCTCTGATTTCATGCTGAATAGGTCTTGTTCATATTTATTTCATTTAAAGATACAGGAAACACGTGGTTTTGGAAACTGAAATGAGTCATCCATAATCGTGAACTTTAAGTCCGTGGTTTATTTTTGCCACAGTTACATTATTGTTCATTTCTAATCATCTGTTCACAGCTTATATCTGCACATTGTCCCCCTAAAATAACACGAGTTTAAGAAAATACATACTGATTTTTCAATGATGAGAGGATTTCCACAGCTTAAGTGTGTAAGGTGTAGCAAATTCAAATTTTGAAGCCAAAACATATAAAAGCATGGATAAGGTCCAACAGATGACGACTGTGATTGTAGGGGAGTAAAAAGTGGAAGGAAAAGTTACTAAAATACACAATATTTAACAAAACGAATCTGCAATCGCTCTAAATCAAACCCTCGATAGCTATTGCTAAAACAAATGTTTCTGCAGTCTGGGTTTCTCCGAGAGCCAGGTTTCAGAGGAGAACAGACGGTCTCTCAACACAAAAACAGCATTCCTCTCAGTCTGTCCAATCTGTGGGGCATCTCATGTGATGCCACCTGACTTCACCTCCATCTACACCATCGCAGGTTTGTGTGATGCATGTGCACATATCACAGCCACGGGCACAAAAAAACAAGGAAATATAGATTTCTGTTTTCACAGCAGAGAAAGAAAACAGAGATGGGGAATAGAAACAGAATTGGCAGTCTGACCAGCATGTAGCAATGTCTCCTTACACAACGCCTGCCAAAAAATATGAAAACATGGAATGAACTTCCTCTCAGAATGGTAATTCCATTATTTTTGCCAAGGTTTTTACACAGCAAGCTGCGTGTGTGTTCTTTCTCGTTTCTGCCATAGTGTTTATTAGATTTTAGGTCATTTATGCCACCCACAATAGCTCTTCAGTCAGATTGGATCACAGGCATCAATGAACCTGCTGCTGGTTCAGGTTTTCCATCTTTAAACCAACTTTTGGTTATTTTTCTGCTTGCTGCACGATACATTGCACCCCTTGACAGCTGCAAATGTCATAAAATGATAGCGTATTTAAAATGTAATGTGATAAAATGCTGAGTAAGCCAGAGCTTTATTCACATGTAGCCGATGAGTTGGTTCATCGGAGAGTAAGTAAATCCTGGTGCGATAACTGAATGACCAAATAAAGCCAGGCACCTGGCAGGCTTTCCAACTGTAAGATTTGACACGTGTCATCAATACAATTGAAATGCAGAAATAAACCAGAAATATTTTGGTAGTTACTGTCTCTTCAGAAAAGACAAACAAACGCAGTAAAATTGGATGACAGGATAACAGCAGCCAGAACTGATCCAAAACAGGCTTCAGCGTTCAGATTCTCCATAAACTCAGCGTCTCCTCGGGTCTTGCCAAAACGGAAAAAAAAATCCCCAAACTAAATCAGACATCATTTTCTTCTGATAGTACAGTGTTCAGTCCTAAAAAAGAGGCATATGACTTTTTTCCTTCCTGCTCTTCAAAGCACTTATTTGGCTGTTTGACATGAACTCAGACTCTGAAATAACAAACTTTTCTCTTTGTTTTTTTCTTCTTAAAATATGTTATTTATTGAGATGTTCACATTTGGTGCCACTGCACAAGGTTGCAAGAGTAAACCAAGAGAGCAGTCTGTATCACACAGACCAAACAGCATCTAAAGATGTGGTTCAAAGGGAGACTTTTGGACTGAATTCTTGTGCTATTTTGACCAAAATACGTCATAGACATTTCATTAAGACCTCAGGAAATGGTATCAATTTCTGAAACAAAGGAAAAAAAAACTCCTCTACTACAATGAACTCTTCATTTTACTAGGCTGCACCTTGTCCTTTAAAACTCCAGAAGGAGAAATAATAATTGCCCAAGGTCACTTTTTCGGCTAACGGACTGTTGATGGACTGTCAGTCGCTTTAACTTATTTGCATTCTTTAAATACTGCCCGCGCTTTATTTAAGAAAGTAAGAATAATGACCTTAGACCAAAGGGACATGCTTTCATTTCAGACTTCCGTTTTCTGTTCAGATAAGAATTTGTACAGTCTTTCCTCAACCCAGAAAAGACTCCAGATTTACCAAAAACCAACACTTGCAGCACGACTTCAAGATCATTTAACCATCGCAGAACTGGGTGACCTGGAGAAAAGGCACGTGGTTCGGGCCGGTGGGGTCAGCAGAAGCAGTTTGAGCATCTGGAAACGAGGTCCAACTCAGCTCTCTGCAATCACGTTCAGATCTCGTTTGGTCTGCTGGCTCTAACTGAAGCACTGAGAAGTGGTTGTAATAACGACTGAACTTATCCCTCTAAATGCTGCCTACATTAGGTATACTTTATTGAATTGTGGAGATTTGTATCAGAATAAAACGCACGGTGTGAGGGCGAGGTTATGAAACAAAGCCCCGTTGATCAGTTTTCCAACATGCGGCCAACAATATACTGCTTTTTCCTCTTCTTCAGTTAGGTAAGGTGTTAGCTTAGTTACTTAAAAATATATTTGTGTGTGTCACTGATGTTTACACGGGGCAACATTTAAATTCTTTTTTGACCGTTTTCACTGGATAGATGATGTTTGGTATAATATATTTTTTTTCAAATAAAATACATGCTAATAATTTGCATGAGACTGTTTTTAACTGTATCCTAGAATGATATGTGTTTTATCTGTTTACCTGTTGTAAATAGCCATTTGTTTTTCTTTTTTCACCATGTAAATGCACATTTCTCAACATCATTGTCAAGACTCCACATTTACACAAAAGGCTTTTTATATTTGTGTCACATCTGACTGGATCTAAAAAAGAATAAATAAGTTCCATTAAATTAAAAAATTCCAAAATCATTCACTAATTTTCAGTCAGCACCAGTGTTTCATCCATGTTTAGCAACAGGTGATAAAACCCAGGATTGTTCCCACAAACACACACAGACATGCTGGAGATGCCCTTCGTTCAGCTCATCATCAGATCAGAAGATCTGGGATCCTGCTCCCACCCAGAAGAAAAAAGTGCTACTAAAGAAATATGAGAAGTGGTGCAGGAGTGGATGGAGGTGCTTTGTAAATGCTGGCCTTGAGAAAATGAGATTTCATTGATTTCATTGGAAATACTGATCTCCACCCACTGAAGCTTGTTAAAGTTAGTGATGGCTAACTTACTTTGATGCCGTGAAACTCCACACAGCTCCCAGTTCTACTCCGGGCACTTTCCGCTTGCTCGTCCTCCATCCCTACTAACATCTCCAGGTCAGAAAACCTCCGTCCTCCTGCAGGCATCGTGGTTCTGTGCTGACAGCCTGGTCTAGCTAATCATCACATGTACGAAGTACTCCTACTTTTGCCTCCTCCCTCGCTCTTTTAGTGTTTTCCTTCCTGTTCTTCTCCTCGTCCTCTACACCTGCAGCTATGTGGATCCACAAAGATGAACTAACCAACAGACTGCTTAAATTAAATCAGTTTTCTCCAATCAAACCTCAATTTAGGTTCTCTCGGGCTTTCTGCTCCTCCGGTCTGTCAGGCTGGCAGGGTGTTTGGCCCTGCCTAGTTGGCCATGCCCACCCCTCCCAGTCCCCATTCAATCCATGTCCAGACAAGTCCGTCTGGTCCCATTGGCCAGTCAGGTGGAAAGGGGCAAATAGGAGGAGGGGCTGAGGGGAGAGAAAGGAGGAGGTGGAGGAGAGCTGTGTTTGGGATGATTTCTCTTTAAATTGGGTTGACTTGTACCACCATCATCCTCTCCACTAGTCCCAAGTTCAAGGGCTGGTCAGAAGAGAGGCGAAAGAAAAAGTGCCAGCAGATACCCAGGGGCATTTTCACGAATCCTGAGACTTTACAGATCTGCAGTAGGTGGACAGATGATTCTTTATTAGCAGTGTTATATGATTGCTCTATCACAGAATTTTGTTTTGCAGCAATTCTTCAGATACCAGCATATGAAATAGGATTGTTTTTATGTGCATAAAGACAAAGTCTTACACGTCTTCAGCGACATATATAGGTGGCAGTTGAAACATTTCACCTGTCAGTAGTCGCTGGAACCCCTTTACGAGGACTGTGCTCTTCACAGGAACACAGACTGGCCCGCCCAGCAGAAGCTCTCCTCTCTCATCATTCCTCCACGAAGGAACAGGTTACCAGTGTCCACAAGAGCAGAGTTGTCCCTCTCAAAGAGCTTGGACACTGTCCTCTTCCAAGAATACTTTCTGTCATGAACTGCGTTCCCCTTTAAGTTCCCAAACTGCACTTGAATGTCATCTTAGTGGCATTTAGCTGCACTAATTTAAATAGGTCTTATCTGCACATACTTTGTGATCGTATCCTTTGTTGAAAGTCACTTTGGATAAAATTGCTTGCTAAATGCAATATAATGTCCATCCATCCATCCATTTTCTATATCCGCTGAATCCATTACTGGATCACGGGGGTCTGCTGGAGCCAATCCCAGTGGTAACCCTGGACAGGTGGCCAGCCCATCACAGGGCCACATACATAGACAAACAACCATGCACACTGACACTCACACCTACGGGCAATTTAGACTTCTCAACAAACCTTATATACACGTTTTTGGACTGTGGGAGGAAACCGGAGTACTTGGAGAAAACCCACACCAGCACGGGGAGAACATGCAAATTCCACACAGAAAGACTCCTGCCGGGAGTGGAACCAGGAACCTTCTTGCTGTGAGGCAACAGTGCTAACCACTCAGACACAATATAATGTAAAAGGTGCATATACACGTAGAAAACAAGTATAAAGTAAATAGAAATATAAATAAAAGGCGCAGAGTGTAGTGTAATGTGTAGAGTTCTGGTTGACAAAAAAGCTTTCATAGCTTTGAAGAAAGAGAGATGCTATTACAGAAAAGATTAAATGAAAATAACAAAAATGTGGCAAACTGAAAAAGAGAAAAAAAAAATCAAATCAGCCAACAATCTAGGCAAAGTGAAATGAGCATGACTGTTTGTGCCAGTATCACACGGTGTTCCTCCTCCACATAGAAACTATGGTAACCCCCGTCCCCCTTCACCCAACACTACCCTGGTACCCTTTACTACTCAAATGTGCCATGCTGAAGAGTGGAAGGAAACACACACAAACACACACATTACATGTGTAGCTGGAGAGGGAGTTTGTATATGTATAAACACCTACAGCATTCCCTCACCTATCCCGTTTAACATCTGGCTTAGCCTCACTTCCCCTTGGTAAGGCATGGGGTTCGGTATTCCAGTTATTCTCCAGTTGTTGATGGATAAGGTGCCAGGACAGGCCAAAGGAACAGATTATGTCATTGAAGATACAAATGTACAAGGATCAACTTGTGTGTGCTGTTTTATACAAATATTGGTGTTGGAGCATAAATCTGTTTACACCGTTGCTTCGATGTAAAAGTGTTCGGTATTAGTTTGCATCTGTGTGTGTTCTTGTTACCTCATCAGGACCATTTTTGGTATAACCAAGAAAAACAAGTCATTTTGAAAATAAATAAATAAGTTGTAGAAGCTCCTGGTATGCACGCTCTTTCAAAGCCTTTATCTACTGCTTAATCAATCATGGACTTAAAATGACAGATAGATGGACTGAGAAAAGGGATTTTTACTGTTTAAGTCAATATTTGAAAGTCAGGAAAAGGATGACATAAGACCTTAAGAGCTCTGATGTATTTCTTCCTGCTAATTATCAGGCTTTATCTGATCCCTGCTTTGGCCTAGGGAATTACAGGAGTTATTATCATGTTCCAGTTTCTTTGCATGTTTGAGGAACCATAAATCTGCCCATGAGTCCATTCTGCCTATTTTTATGATAGGCGAAGGATTGATCCATTAAGTACGCATCATGCTTTGGCAAAGTTTGTCTGCGTAATAGTGCACATCAGGGGGGACTGTAAATCACTGACACCTTCACTGTTTAGCCATGGTTACGGAGGTTTTGATGCATGGAAACCAAAACACGCGGAGGCCAGACAGAGAGAAAATCTTTCCATGTCTCCTGGACGGTAAGGACACAAGAGGCTGTTGCTGGTAAAGACGCAACTGAGAGGATTACAGAGTCTAGTCTGGGGCTGCTTTAATGACTTTAGTAACGTGATAGGGGTAAAAACATCCTGGAGAAGAGACAGGATGAATAGCGAGGCAAATCATAACAGTTGTGAAGTCCAGGTCAGGTGAGGGATTATCAGGCTTAAGTTACAGTTTTATTCTTCTGAGACTTTCATCCTTCTGTCATGACTTCATCAGGCCTGGAGCAGTTTAAATAATATAAAAGTGTGTATATATTGCTGTATCCTGGTTCAGACGTGATTTTTATTCATTATGTTTTAGGAAAAGCTCTCTTGAATTGATTTCAGCGATGTACTGTCAGTCAAAGAATTTCTCCAGAAGTGTAAGTTTTTTTTCTTCTGATGCATGATCTCACATCAAAACGGTTTGTTTAATAATTCTAATCACAAACTTCCTCTAAAACTACAGACAGTATGACTCAACTACTTGTTGAATCACATCCTCCCAAAAACGAAACACAACGTCATGGCACAGAAGTAAACACTGGAATCATCATCTTAGAGACGCACTTAGCTTTTTTTTTTTTTTTTTGTGGGGGGGGTGAAGAGGGTTGTTTTTTTAACTCCTTTCAATAGTATTTCAAATGATAAATTTATGATATAAGGTCTGAACCTGTAAGATAGTTTTTGCATCATGACAGAACAGCATTTCCTTGTGATATTATGATAAAAATATGATTTAAGATGGAAATATTTGCTCAGTCCAATCATCCTGTGTTGACCGGTTGCCCCCAACTACTCTCCCTGCATCACCATACTTAGTGAAAGAGCTGTGAACTTCAGGAATCAGCTGGGAATAAAAGATCTATATATGCATTTATGTGGAGGATTTACACTCTTGCTCCTCACATGCAGATGGGTCTGTGAAACACGAAGACACATTTATTGCTAATTCTATATACACGCATATTTTTGCATTGCTCCACAGATGTCTAAAGAGAAATAAAAATTACACTCCAAATATCTTTAAAGCAGCCAAATTCAAAGAAAAGTAGGATGAAGAAATGAATCATGAATGCATGTATGCTGTGAATTGTGCTGAAGAGACACACCCGTCATGTGTGACAGCAATGTGCGGCTGGAAACCTGCAGTTCCTTCAACGGCCACTAGGGTCGACTCCAAACAGCAGTCGACTCCCAAGTTAAAGAACAAACAAACTTGTTTGTCAAATTTTGGGGCTTTTCTTTGTTTGTTTGTTTGTTTTAGCTCTTTTGAACACGCACATTTTTCTTAACTGGCCCTGAGGTGTATCAACTAAAAAAACCTTGTGCAATACAGCATGTAACAAAATCAGAAATTACTGTCAAGTTTAGCCTGTGTTGGGTTCGTACAAACAACTGGTTGCTTCGCTAAGAATGGTGGCATGATAACTACAGATGACAAAGTGATAATGGCTAGCCGCTGGCTGAGCTGACTGTCAATCAACCATATTAAAAATAATTTATTGCTTTACATAAATCTCCCGACATGGAACAAAAAAAGCCCACCCCCCTCAGAGTTGTCAAACAACTGAGACCAAAACAGTTCACTGAGCGAGCAACTTTCAACCCCACAAGATCAACATGGAAGTGTTTGGGTCGTGGTTGCAGTCCAACTTAGCTGCCTGAGTCACTTAGCCGGGCCAAAGCTAGGTTAGCAAGATGTCCGCAGTAGCTTCAGAAAAGCTTGTCCTAAATGACATCTACAATAAAAGCAGATTCAATCAAAATGAATGTAAGGCAACACCATAGGTTAACATGAAAGGCTAAAAGATAATCTAAGATAAACTAAAACAGGGAGACTGCAATAACTGAGTTAAGTTGAGCCCATTGCATTTCACTGCCGAGTTTGTTGATTCTGCCCATTTCCCCGTATTTGGATGAATCTGGGTTTCATGGAGTCAGTTGTTGCCAGCAGCTGCCGCTTGTTCAAGAGCTTCTGTTCAGAAACCTGTGGCGGGGTTTTCCAGTTTTCCTTATACAGACTATAAATCCACTCCAGAATGGCACAGATTTATATGATGAATATATTTTTATGAGCCAGTCATACCACCCAGTTGCTTGCTGGGATACTTTCTTTCAGAAGCAGAACAACTTTGAATGAAGTCTTTGGTTGAGGTCTGGAGCTGACTAATTGGATCAAGGCTCTCTTAAGCTGTAATAATGAGTTCTGACGGCAGCAGAGAGAGAGAGAGAGAGAGAGACGAGATGTTTATTGGCATCCACTTTGTTCAGCCCACATAATTTAGATAAAATATATATTATTTAACAGTTAAACTTCAGTCAAGTTTTAAGACTAAATGAAAGTTCTTTTTTTAAAACTAATGTTTTGGGGGTTTTTTTTATCATTGGTATCAAAATTATTTCCATTGCATGCACAACAGCCAGTCTAATATGTTCTGTACACAGAAACTTCAGCTGTGGCAGATCAAGTTTGGTTGAGGTTTTTTATGGCATTTTGGATAAACAGCTAAGATTTGATTACACTGTCTGGGTTACAAATAGAAAACTTGCAAATACTTACTGTAAATTTGATATAATAGCTCAAACTACTTCCTGCTTTGATGCTGACAGCTGAATCAGGTGAAGTTAGTCATCTGATATGGACATAATACAACCAGTAGAGAGCTCAATAAGAGCTAAAGTTGCAAAAGTTAAGTGTTTGAGATTTTGAATTTTAATATCGAAGCAAAGAGCCGTTTCCTATACAATAGTGAAATAAGGTTGTTTTTCTGATAAGCTAAAGTCTCTCTCCATTTGTTTGTTTTTAATCTGAGCTTCTTTCGTCCGTGTTGTGGCAGCTGGGCCAGCAGCCAGATGAAGGTTATTGCACCTGAGTCCCTCTAATGCTGCCTAGAACCTTCAGCTCAGGGATGTGTTGTACTCACCAAAACCGAGACTACAAAAGTCCCGAAACAACAAGGAGTTGAGACCAAATTAATGACAAGATCAAACCATGATGAGACTAAGTCAAGACAAGGACCACAGAGACTTGTGAAGGGTTCTTTCTCTGATATTTCCTTTTTTATTTGTAATGGATTAACAGAAATCCGTGAATGTTTTTAATAGAAAGCTTGAGTGGTCTGACCATCTCATTTAATTGCAGACAAATGGTTTCTGGGAATCAAGACATAAGGGAATTGGACCTGCAACAATTCATCTGTCTATATCCATACCAGGGTCATGAGAGTCTGCTGGAGTCTGAGTTCACCCGGGACAGACTGCCAGTCGTCTCAGGACCTCACAGTCAAACAACTATGCATGCTCACACTCACTCCTATAGTCAGTGTTGAATCTCTGATCACCCTGACAGCCTACGCTTTGGAACTGTGGAGGAAAACTGGACCCGAGAAAAGGGCAAGCAAAAGGAGAACATCCCAACTCTGCACCGAACAGCTTTGGCTGGCATTCAAAGCTCCGGCCTTCTAGCTGCTAGACAACAACGCTCACTTCATTCCTGGATCAGCTGCAACTCTGAAAATTAAGAATTTGAACAAAGTTGCTGGCAATAAAACCGAGGGATTTTCTTTCTGCTTAACTTCATTTCACGGGATAATAAAAAATAAAAATAAAAAACCCTGCAACTTTGCAGGTCTGAATCCACCCCCACCAGCACCAGCACCACCTCTTGAGTGTCTCTTTAAATTGTTTAATCTCTATTCTGATCTCTGGAAGTATTTGGAAAGCAATCGATATGAATTATTCTATAAGATAAACCTGCTTGATCATATTCAAGATAACGACAGTTAACTTGAAGTGTATTCTCTCAAACACTGAGTCTGGGAAACACCTTCAATAATTAACTTTAATGGACAGGCAGGACTCTCGTGAGGTTGATAAAGCAATTTAGTCTGTAAAAGTGTATAAATTCAGAAGTAGAAGCAGTAGTGTGTTTATAGCAAAAAATATATATATATATATATATATTTTTTTTTTTTTACTGTACTAGCTGTCCTTGTAAAGTATACGGCCAGCATGTCTTTACATCTCCTAGTAAATGCTACCAAAACCAAGTAGCTTGAGATGTTGTGTGATCAGCTTCCTGTGTGGAGATGCCAGAGATGACCAACATTGGTGAGTTTCCTTTACAAAATGGGAACACTTCAGAATTTGCAGAGTTTCTTTTCATATCTGGACATATCAATATATGAATAAACAAAAGGATATGTTGAAAAGTGGAAAGGTTCTCCAAAAAAAAAAAACACCACAGAAAGTCTCAAGTTCTGCTGAGAAATTAAACAGGTTATCAGACATCTGGAAGGAAGCCTGGTGATTCTGATTCCTCCTCTTCCGCCGTCTCCTGATCTCTCCTCACAAACCCTCCATCTTCCTCACTATGCCTCACTTTGCAATCTTTCACCTTTTTCTTTTGCTCTTTCCATCTGCGTGGGTCAAATCTTTAATTTTTCATTCCTCTTTCTCCTCCCAGCGACATATTTGGACAGAGATGTTTTATGTCCACTTTAATAACTGCACCCTGCAAATCTTTCTTTGCTGAACTTGCTCTCAGCATGGTGGGGGGATTTTTTTGAACACTGACTTTGGATTTTTTTTTTCTTTTTTTTACCACTCCTTTGAATTATCCTAAAATTCAGTATATGCATTAAAAGCAACTGTTTTAACCTTTGAATATATATATCTGAGCTGGCAGATGCCCAACCGTAGACATTACATATGCAGACAGTTAATTCTGTGACTATTTTTTTTTATATAAGTTAGTTAAGAATAAATGATTAATGTTCTTTTTTTCACAAAGAACTTATGATACACTGCAACATGTCCTCTTCTTCTTTAAGAATGATTAACTTGGGAGTAGAATCGGCTCCCACAAACTAAAGATGAGTTGAAAAAAATGTGGTCTCATTCCAGAAATAAACTGATTAATGATCTGATAAATCTGCCAACATGACACACACAAGGAACTTTTTTTTGTTTATTTGTTTTTTTTGCCTAGCTTCCCACTAATTTTCTGAGGCCCCCCTAGTGCCCACTGATGGCCCCCACTTTGAAAACCGCTGTTCTTACCTGTGATGTCAAACTACTGTATTTCATCCTAAGCAACATTAGCATTTTTATCCTGGTAAATACTTGCATCTGAATTAAACTATTAATGGATATAATTTTTTTAAAAACTTTTTAAACTTTTATTTTATTTTATTTTTTTGAGTGTGTGTGATATTTTACAGCCAAGTCTTACTCCAGGCTCCAAACATATACATCTATGCTGGCCTTTAAAATATCATGGCATCCCTGCTTTTATAACTACATGAAATTGTCATAAAAATACAAGTTTACTTTTGTAACACCAAAAAAGAAGTTTCATCTAAGAAGGTCCCGTGTGAGCAGACAGCTGGTAGCATTTATACGTGTCACATAACAGCAAGAGCTCTATTTCACCCAATTGGTTGAGTTTAGGTAATTTGTGGTAAATGTTACATAGTAATAGTACTGATAGGCATAAAAACACATAATCAGAGCTAAAAAATAAAAAACTGATAGCGATATTCCATGCCACATGAACATTGAACTCAATAGGCTCAATAGGCAAAAGCTTATTTTCAATTTTCATTTTAAGTTAAACTATTACATGTTCTGGTGTGTGACTGGGCTTTTTCAGTTTTAAGAAGGTTCTGGATATTATGAAATATGCTCTAAATCTGTTTTTATATTAAAGCGTGTAACATGAAATTTCCTAAGTCTTATTTCAGCTTGTCCTTAATTGAAAAAAAAAAAAACAACGTTTTTCCCAGGGAGTTTTCTTTCTCCTGTTGTGTAATACTATGTAACCCAAGACACCTAGACTGCACAACTGCCTAACTTGGTTGAAGGCTTTTAGTCTCCCAACTCTGACCCATCAGGGATGCTGGTGTGTTCTTGGTTCCACTTGTAAGTATCCTTGAGCATCACTCCATCAAAAAAAGCATTGCAAGATTTTTTAAGGAATTATTCTGTTGCTATTTAAAGCAAAAATGTGGAAATGTCAGTGAAACACAAAGTTATATAACCACTGTGCTCTCACAACTGTTTTGTCACACTTTCTCTGAAGGCATGGAGAGACCGGTATGACAGGCCAGATCAGTTGATACAGTTAGAGTTATTTAGGATCCACCTTCGACTCAGTCTGTGCCATTTTGGGGATAATTTTAAAAAAAAATACCATTATTATGCCTCAAATGACTTCAAGTAGTATTTCAGTGTTTCTTCTACTAAATGTAGCCTTTGTGTTTTTAGCCTGATTTTAGTCAGGGAGAGTCAGGACTCCTGTGGGTGTTTATCCCTGCAGAAAGAAGTTGGGTTGCTTTGTGTTGCAGCTTTAGTGTTGGCCTAAAGTGGAGGTCCAAAACTGGCTCTTGGGACATGGAATATCACCTCTTAGTGGGCAAGGAGGCTGAGAGGTACCAACTAGACATAGCCAAGCTCACCTCAGTGCACAGTATGGGCTCTGGAACCAGTCTTCTTGAGAGGGCCTGGACCTTGTTTCACTCTGGGTTCAGGGTGAGAGGCATCAGGCTGGAGTGGACTTACTCACACACCTACAGCTTGGAGCCCACATTTGTGACTGCCATCTGTGCTTTTTGTGCTAAACAGGGTCGCTGGACTTGTGGAGTTCTTAGTGGGGGTGATGGAAGACGATCCTTATGGGGGCTCCATAGTTTAGGACCAATGACAGTGTACTTGGGAGAAACAGCGTCCATGATGAGAATCAGACCTGGAGGAGGTGGCGGGAGAGAAGGAGGCCTGGATCTCTCTATGTAGGCTGATGGATGGATGGATGGATGGATGGATGGATGGATGGAGATAAAAAAAAGGACAAAAAAAAGGACCACTATAACGTTTGCAAAGTATGAGTTTGTTTTAGGTGGTGAAAATTCATTCTCCTGTTCATTCACATCTGAGAGTGATGTGACTGCTGTGTATTCCAGGTAATACTACTCATACTTATTTCATACATACCCACTTTCAAGAATATATAATATCTCTTTAAAACTTAATTTTGAGCCTTTTTTCAATTTGAACTCTCAGCAAACTGAAGGATATAGCTTTAAACTAACTCCCATAAATCCTGCCCCAGTGTGATTGGTTTTGTACCTGCTAAGAGGCTGCAGTTAGCATGGATTTATTATCACAGAGCTGGATCTGGAATTAGCCACCTAGTAAATTGCTCCCAATCTCGTTTTGAGCCAGAGAAAACATGCTGGATGAAATTGTGCTTGTGATGCATGTGGTCTTTGTATGTGCAGACTACGACCAAATACAGCAGCTGCGTGTTTGCCTGGTCCAGTTCCAGCTTTCTAATTGCTGGATTTCAACTGGAAAGCAAATATCTGAAAACAGCAGCTGCTGGCCCTTTTGAAAATAAACACAACTCATATCTTAATGGTTTTTTAGATATGTCCTTGTTTTATTTTTAAGTAGAGTGCAAATATAAGAGAGGGGCAGAGCACAAGAAATACCAAGAGTAAGTTATTTCTGCATGCACTGAAAGTATTTCTGTGCTTTATCACATGCTCACAAAGCACGTTACACCTCTTAGGTTCCTATTAAGTATTTTTGTATCCATCAAACACGTCACAAGTGGTCAGCTACCCAAGAAAATAAATGTTTCTGTTTAGGTGGAAAAATTACTCTTCATCCCACTGTTTCACAGCTTATTACCAAGCTGGCACTGGAGAAAGCAAAATATTTTTTCACTCTTATGAACGTACATTTGTTTGGCTGACCCTGTTATGTACCAGACCTCCAGGCCCAAAGCTGAGAAATGGACCCATCTGAAATCACCATGGCAAACTAGTACTGCACTGCTGCATTAAAACTGACATCACCACTCCAGATGGAGGTCGTATTATTTTCATTATCAGTACTGCACATGTGCAATGTCCTCTTGTGGCTAAAAAAGCAGAAGGAATTTATAATAGGTTTACAGTAGGTTTTTATGGATAAAAGTCACAGGCAACCATGATAAAAATGCTTATGTTGCATAAAACTAAATGGGGACAAAGAGATCACAAAATGAATATTGAGCATTAGAGTGACAAAAGCAGAACCAGTAATTAAAAACCAAGAAGATGGTGTGGCCTCGTGGTTGGCTGGAGCCTAGTTTATGATAGGTCTTTGCTTTATAGTTCCTGTTTTATTTTGAAAGTCTATCTTTTGTTTGCATGACCTGTTTTACTTCCTTTTTCCAATCTGTCCTGATTGTTTGCACCTGTGTCTCATCAGCTCCAACACGTGTGTGTGTGTGTGTGTGTGTGTGTGTGTGTGTGTGTGTGTGTGTGTGTGTGTGTGTGTGTGTGTGTGTGT
>JAOWBL010047230.1:0-25007 GCA_028564865.1 Zenarchopterus dispar | reverse complement strand
TATATATATATAAAAATATAAAACAGAAGTTGCATCCAACATATTTATGTTTATAGGCAAAGCATATAAAATAGCAATAATGTTTAGATGGTTCTGCTTCAACAGCCATATCTATCCAGCCATCGTTTTCTCTCTGCATCTTCAGGATGCAGAGAGAAAACGTTTCATTACTCATCTCTTCTATTTTTAGTAGGCAGTTCAATTTCTCCAATACTGAGCATGAAGCTGTGTTTCTGACTCCAATTTTGAGAATTAGACATCGCACATCGCGCAGAATGCTAGAGTCAATACCTTTTGCAGCTTGGAGTCTAATTTTAGATTTGATCAGGTCAGAAATATGCCAAACAAAATTGGTATAGTGAATATCAACAATGGTTTATTATGAAACTCAATTGATCTAATATATAAGCATCAAACATTAATACAAATACTGTTCACTATATGTGTATTATTTACTAAAAGAAAAAAGAGTAAATTCTAAATCTCTAATTGCCATTGACTAAGTTTATAAAACTGAAAAATCAACCAGGATTTTCTAGTGCAAGAAAAAACAAACACTAATGTCCATAATCAACTTCTCAGGACTATAATTTAAACAGACAAAAAGCAGCTTTGTTATGGTATGGTTCACTACAGCACAATCTGAGAACTTTTCATAATCAGCACTGGGGGGAAACTATATTTACAGCAGTCAACTCTTGTTGAACACTGTTCAACTACCCAGCCATTCAGCAAATGATGTTAGTAATCATTTGGACATCATAACCATGGCTGCCTCTCATTAAAAAGGCTCCACGGTTGTTTTAATCTGTAAATATGGCTGTAACAGCAGTATGAGGTCAGTGAAATTCTTCAAGAAGGGAATTACCAGCAACACAATATCCATCCATCCATCATTATCTATTCACTCTCTTCCCAAGTCAGGGTCATAATATGCATTTAATACTAATCAAATTTTCTAATAAAAAAAAAGTAATGTGTGTTGTCTTGACAGGGTAACACTTATAATGAAGAACAAGGCTTGATAGCCTGGATTCACACAGGATGGTTGGATAAGGAAAAAAAAACATTCTGATCAATAAATATTTCAAAATGCAATTTTAGATGCACAAAGACACTATTTTTTTTAACTGTCACTTTAATTTGCACTATAATAGCATATCCTGGAGGCAAGATGTCAGGCACAACTCTAGTGGGATGCTGTTAATTATTTAACATACTGAACGTGCTGTGCTCTAACCTAAACTAAAACCTCAGAACTCAAGGTGGTGAACAGCAACAAGTAAAGGACCTTATGTCTCCCTCTAGTGGTACAATTCTAGTGCACATCTAGTTAAATAGACCTGCAACAGTCATGACATGTAAACCATTGACAAGTTAAAGGAATAACAATGTTCATCTTGTTGAAATGCAATGCTCTAATGGGTACATCTGCATCTTGGCATTCACATAGGTGTAATTCAACTCTCGCTATCTACCCAAATATCTTGCAAACCTGTCACAACCACCCCTTGTGACAATAGTACACTCCTACAGGAGTGTTGTTGTTTCTGCAGCAACCTCCCTCATAAAAAGTGAATAGGTAGAGCTCAAAACAGCCTTTCACCCTCCTAGATTGAAAACTTAAGATCTAATCATATGTGAGTTAAAACAACCCCAATCCACAAAGACCCCACTGATGCTTCAAAGAATCATTACACACACCCAGTATCAGATTATCCAGGACATCTTCAGATGTTTTGTTTTACCACAAGCCCTGAAAAAACATGAAAAGGTTAAAGCTCTTTTGCTGGCATGAGTAGTATCTACTTAATACTATATTATGGCTAATCTGTGTACAGTCCATACATATTTAAAATCATCTCAAAATGACTGACATGTACATTCAATAAATTATTCAGAGTGTAAACTGTGTCTGTGGAAAGATAAACTGATATTCAATATGCAACAAATTTGAGGATTAGAATGGGTGGGCAATGTTAAAAAAATATATTAAAAATATAATTCTGTAATACTTGAATATTAATTATTTCACAATATTTAAATTATTGCTACTTAAGAAATTTGAGTAACTTATTAGTCATAAAAGGTCTCAATGCATAAATAAGAGACCATTTGAGCTGCGGAACTAACTTCAACACGATATTTTGTTTCACAATACAATGTCAAACCTTTTTTGCAATTATCTAGTTCTCAAATTAAAAAAAATATTATCTATATATGACATATACAGCCTTTTCACTTATCATGTTACCTCAGTGAATGTTATACCTAATTCATAGAAGCAGTGAAGTTAAACTTATGATTTCATATTGAGATGCTCAAAACTGTAAGACTTAAAGCAGCACAAAGGATGTGTTGCAAATTTTAGCTCTGAGGGTCCCCCTATAGGTGTAGAGGTTCAATTACTTTTATGATAGCATCCAAGACTTATTTGTCTTGTCTTGCAACCAGACTGCCTGAGATAATTTTGTGATATTTTCAGAAAACCACAACTTTATCTTATTAAAATGGAACATAAAATGATGTACTAATTTAAGCAGTTTGCTTCATTGACCTAACCACGTTGGAGACCACTTTTTTCCATTGCCACTTCTTTTTATGAAGTATTTTGAGTATACATAAAAAGGTACTACAAAAGCATGGTTAATTTTCTTGTTTTGTTTATTATAGTTAACCATCAGCACAGGATGACGCTATGCAATGTCCTTTGTAGCCTACAATGTTAGGAGTCTAATATATTCTACAAACACAACTCCTGATGTCCTACCAAAGATTAAGCAGGTGCAAGTTGTACAGAGTGAGATGTAATAATTTTAGAGGACTGTACAAGTTGTGCACCATATAGGAGCTTTTAGTCACTGCTGCCATGATGGCCACTGTAGCTCTGTGAGCTAGTTTATTTATTTATTTATTTTATGTCTGACATAGTGCTGTAATATAGCTGTCAAAAGAGAAGACCAGAGCAGGAGCCCGAAGTCCCTTTTGGTGGTTTCTACTGATACTGCGGACCATGAAAGTTAAATGATACTTCCTAAATGCAATCAAATATTCCTTAAAAATGAAAAGGAAACATAACTTTCAAATTGAAAAAAAAAATCCCTATGCTACTTTAAAATCAGTACATTATCTTTGTCTTTCACTATGCTCACTTCAGGCAGGTAATTGAAAATATTCTTCATACTGTAGCATAAACATGTGTGCACTGAGAAGGTAAAGTCTAATTTGCTCATATTTATTCTTGTTTGCTCTGTTACTTAAATGGGATTTAGACCAAAGCCATCAAGTCAGACTAAAGCCTGTGCTGTACACAAAGTTGCAGTAATGACTCAAATATCAAAATGACTTTTTAACAGAGGAAGTAAACCATATTATGAATATGTGAAACCAAGTAATAAGCTTACAAAAAAAACTGATGTGATAAAGAGAAAAAAGAAAGCTAATTTATAGTCCTTGAGTATTAAGTTCATATAAAAACATGAAGTATGCGATTGTGAATTATATGAGTAACATGATCACATCTATGATGAAGAAACCACAAACTTGATTTCATGAAACATCCACAGCTTTCCCGGTGTCCTTTAAAGGAATCCTAAACATTTCCTCATGGTATATTTTGGGAAAATTACCTTCTAGGTATCATGATTGTAGTCCTAAGCTTCTGTATACTATAAATATACTAGTTCTGTTTCTTAAATTCTTCCTTCAAGATTTCAAAAAGTAACCAGACATCATCATCAGTTTTATAAAAGATTATATTCACTTATTACTCTGTCAATTCAACTTTTTAAGATGCCAAAAAAAAGGCAAATTTCCTATGATTTTCCATCTGCCAGTGTTTGATAGGGCTTATATCTCTACACCATGAAACGTGGATCTATCCATGGTCGTCTGTACATGTCTGCTCTGAGCTAGTGAGATTTGAGCCACTGTTTTAAATAGGAAATGTGAAAAAACTTGCACCTTTCAAAACAACAGAGTCACTAATTAGTATTCATGTTAATAAAAATCAAGCTTTAACATACTTTTACATGACAGATTTTAGTGTGATTCACAGTGTAGGCCAGCCAGACACGCAGTTTAAATCTCGACTCTATCACAACATAACCACAAACATGGGAGAGAGAAAAACTGCAGCTTTACGACATTCCAGCACTGCAAAATACCTCTAAAATTTTTTAAAAAAGAACCAGGGTTAAGCAACAAGACAAGGTTAGTCTGGTTTGCCAGCAGATGCTGAATCAAAGATCCACAGGCTGGCTGCACAGAAACGCGCAGATAAAATGTGGCTGCGTTTGACATCGATTCAAACAAAGGCGAGAAGAGACACACATGCAGAGAGATGGCTCCCAATATTTAACGTAAAGCTTTGCTGGCATGTATATCTCAACCAGGCAGCTGATAGATCATAAATTAATGTGCATTCATGTCCTCTATAGTCAGAGAAAATGGGATACAATAACGTTACCTTTTTGACTTGGAAAGCTAATAGCAGCGGTAAGCTAACAGCAGTCACCTGAATATGAGCTTTGTTATTGTGGGAAGCCTGCTGGCAGTTGAGAGTAAAAAAAAAAAAAAAGGACACGAAAAAAAAAAACTTACCCCTTATTTCTCCGTCTGCCGAAAGATATATTTTTCTCGCTGGATGTTATGTTTGACCGGACTTGGAAAAAATAAAAATAATAGTAAAACCAAATCGTCCTTTTCTACCTCGCGCGCGGCTACTCTAATTCGAATTTTAACGGTTAAATATCCCAGGTGACGCTGATAGCGTCTTGGCTTTAAATCCGCATCCTCGGGAGAAAAAAAAAGAGCTTTCCTCCGCGCTGCACTGGTAGCAGCCAGCGCGTTATGAAACCAGACTCTCTTTGGCTACTGTTAGTGTTCACACACACACACCAAAAAAAAAAAAAAAAAAGGCATCCGCGGGGAAGACCCGGAAAAAAAAAAAAAAAAAAAAAAAAGGGCACGGAGAAGACCCCCGAGTCTGAGGCAGGTACGAGGCGGATATCCGCAGCACCCTCTTTCTGACCCCCCTCCTCCGTCGGCCGAGCTGTATCCGAAGGACCGTTCAGAGCCTCGCTGGCTCCCGCTCCCTGTCCTTCCGTTCGACAGCGGAGAAGACAGAAAAAGTGGTTGTGGTAGTGGAGTAAAGGGAGGGGGTGAGGTGTAGGTGGGTGTGTGGGTGGGTTTCTGACCCTCCACGGTCACATGGAAGCACATTTTAGCATTCTTAACAGTGAAACGGAAAGCAAAACGAAGGAACATGTTCTTCCATTCGGTGTGGTGCTGTCCCTGGTGCTAAAGCTAAAATATTTGAAGTTTCACATACCAATCAACAGTGTACAGACACACACTTGTGTTTTACTTCAGGAGTACATCATAATGACCCACTGACACACACGCTTACTGATTCAAAGATTATTTTTGCAAATCAAAACCCAAATGTCAATGCCACAGCCCTGACATTTGTATCCGTTTTTCCCTCCATTCATTCTATCAGGTTAACTTGTAGGGCCTGCAGTGGCACTAAATTATTCCTGACACACTATGCTGCACCTGGCAGGTTTGTGATATAAAGCAAGTCATCAAGATCTGAGTTATTCATAAAGCCTGAGAGGGTACTCATGCAGGAGACTCTGTGGACTGGGATAAGAGTTTTTCCTTTTGCTTTTCTCACTAGGGCTATAGTAAATAGATTATATGGTTGGGGCAGCATGGGGTTTTAGTGGTTGGCACTGTTGCCTCACAGCAAGAAGGTACCCGGTTTGACTCTCGGTACAGGCCTTCCTTGTATGTGTTTTTGCCAGGTATTCCGGCTTCCTCCTACCGTCCAAAAACATGTATGTCAGGTTCACTGGTTTTCTAAATTGCCCATAGGAGTGTGTGTGCTGTTGCTCATCTATATGTGGCCCTATGATGGACTGATGTCCAGGTTATACTTCTGCCTTTCACCTGCAGAGTGCTGGAATAAGCTCCAGCGACCCACATGACCCTGAATAGGAATAAGCAGATGGATGGATGGATGGATGATGGATGATGGATGGATGGATGGATGGATGGATGCATGGATGGATGGATGGATGGATGATGGATGGATGGATGGATGGGTTTTATGGTTACAGCTGCTGATTGAGAAAATATCCACACTCAGTACTTGGCTGGCAGGGACTTGAGAACACCCAAACTCTTACGCCTAAATTACTTTTTAGGAATAGTGGCACTGTTTTCTGTAGGGTGTGTACCGCATCTATGAGTATGGGTGTAGCTCAACCAACAAAGTGGTAGTGGTGAAGGTTTTTATGGAGATGATGTGTCTCTGAGGGAGGGCTGAGCACTTCAGAAAATAGCATGCTACTCATTATAAACAGTTAGTGGTCGTGAAGAAATTCATCTGTGTTGTTGGTGTGGTTTAAGTGTTTTGCAAGCTTGGTGTGAATGTATTCTTGTAACTGAAACTCAAAAGGAAATATTATTTTCCAGTGCAGCTGTAGCATCAGTAGTTTTGCACAACCAACACATATCTGAACTTTAATATTGCTTGGAAAAGTCTTCAATTAAAATTAGTGCATTCATTTCAGGTAGTATTCAACATAAACAACACTGCATGCTTAATGTTGACGACTGACATATACTGACTTCATTTGCTAGTTTATGATTTATTTATCGGGGGCTCAGCACTCATTACACTCCATTTAGATTTTTGAGTTGAGCATGCCACTTTTTTTGCGCGAGGATTTACACTTGGGAAAAGAAACTCCTGGCATGGCATCTCACAGCTAATTAGGTGAACTGTCAATAGGTCAATAACATGATTGCTGTAAAGACAGCATCTCAGACAGGCTGAGACTTTCAGAAGAAAAGACTGGGAGAGGATACCCACTCTCTAAAGGTCTCTTGGCAAACAAACAAACAAAAAAATGTTAATGAATGTAGGATATTATCATCTAATACATAATGTAATCAGAGGACTGAGAGAAGCCAGATTAAAAAAATATGTATGTATGTATTCTTTAGTAAAAGGTTAGATTTTTCTTATTATTGCATGTTTATGTGTAACATGGTCTCTTTATGTTAGGATTGTACTTCAAGTGCATACGTGCACATTCAAGCCCAAATGTTACAGGCTTTGAGACTTTACACTATGCCTCTCACCATGACAACCAAAGTACCTTTTTAGTCATTATTCCTCTGAACAAAAGTGCTTAACTATTTCAGTCTGACCAATGCAAAATGTTTTGAATCATATTGGAGGCGAGTGCCAAAATTGTATGAAATTAATGGAGAGCTCACCTTTGACTGTGATATGATTTTTATTTGGCATATTCTGTTTTGAACATTGAAAAACACTCACAAGGTTAAAAACAAAAAAAAAAATCAAAACAGAACTTTGTTTCTGGTATCACATAAATATGGAATCTGTAATCCAGTAATATGGTCAATTTAATTCAGTGATACAAATATATATATATTGATCCAGTCATGTGATTGTGTATAAACATCTTTTACTCTTCAACAAAAGATTAAAATGAATGCATACCACACATACAAAGCATATGTTTCAGAAAAGAAAAAAAGTGAGTTGAAATAAATTTGCATGTTCCTAACCAGAGGCTGCAGTTGTAACTCAAACAAGCCTCTGTCCAGATGTATAATTCAGTGCGGGATAAAAGAAAGACCTAGATCTTCAAAAATCAGTCATCTGAGCTGCAGGCTTGTGTGTCACCATTGACAGCACACACACTCTCACATACACAGAACCTGTTTACAGCGCTGGCCCCCTGTCCCCACCTCTGCCCACAGAGCCACGACCCAGCAGACGGCTCATCCACAATCCACCGTGACAAAGGGAAAGAGCTGAGCGCAGGATATAAGGCTGCCACTGGCTGCCAGAGTGTGTCCAGCACAGTGATTTCTGCAGATTGCAGCAATTTGAGCTAAACCCCCCTCTGTCTGCTCGCTATAGCTGGGACATGTGCGGGTGGGGTCATCCCTGGTGCATTCAGTGACCAGGGTGGTGCCGGGAGGGGGTTGTGATTGGTGAAGCTGGTTCAATTCTACACTTTTTGAGCTGGGCACATGTGATTTGTATTTTCATTTCCCAGCACATTTATGTGAGTCACTGATATTCCTAGCAGCTGAATCATATGGCTTTAATCCTGAGTGCTGGAGGGGTCTTTGTGCTGCTATTGAGATGTGCATCTGGGGCAAAAAAAAAAAAAAAAAAAAAAACAGGTAAAGGAAAAAAATTACAGGACGTTTACTCCAGATATCAAAATGTCAAAACACTAAAGCATTTCCTATTGATGACACCAAATTTGAAAATAAATGCTAATCTTTCTAAGGAGGAGAATAAAGATCTATAAGAAGATATTCAATCATTTAAATTCAGTAGATCTTTTTCATGCTTTTACAGTTGTCTAATTTTTACTGTTTTAGGTGCTGTAACAAGACTACTGAGTGTTAATTTAAGACATTAAGTCTGTTTAAGAGAGTATAATTCACTCTTACAGATGGATCACCTCTTTATGGGCCGTAACAACTCCAATGCTCTGATACTAATTATTCCTCTAAGCTTGTTGATGGAATAACAGAAAATAAATATTTTCTTTTGCAAAAATAAAGTGTCACTCTAAATTTGAATCAAAGTCTCCGGTTTGCCTTTTCTTTCCGCTCCAGCAGATTTAATGCTACATCTGTGTTACAATCCTACATTTGTCGGAAATCTATAGAAAATACATTTAATAAATCAACGATCTTGTTTCCTAAGTAGGTCATAAAACACTCCTACATGCAACACCGCCTCCCGTTTTGCTCCACGTTGTATAAATCAGCCGCTGTGATTACATTCTTATTGATGACTGAACTGTTCTGAAGCGACTGAATGACTGGCTTAATCTAATTCATTAGCAGACTCGGGCTGTCTTTATGAGAATGCTCCGTAAACATCATGGAAGACAATGTTATTGTGGTCCATGTTTACAAGTGGCAAATGTGAGATTTGCTAGTCATTTGAAGTACCACCATTATCTTGCCATGTCATATTTGTCCCACAAAAACCAAGACAAGCTACATCCCTCTAACAAAGTTTAGCAGCAGTCTGCAGCTGCCACTTCCCAGTGGGTTGTAGTCCGGTCAGTGTGGCCTACTTTAAGATATTTATATCCCTAATGCAGAGTTTTTTTGTGTGTGTTTTTTTTTTCTGAGTTGTCTCCAAAGGACAACTCTTCTATTTCTGGTTTGGTTCCCCTGCCTCTCCTGTCCTGCTTCTTATCTCTCTCTCCCTAAACTAGTTGCTGGAGGTCACCCTGCTGTTCTACTTCAAAATTATATAATTATTAGACAGAATGAAACCAGGACAGCGAGGAGCCGCGGTACCACTCTCGTGCAACGTGACTCACTGAGCTCGGAGGATAAGGACTATCTTTGAGCCGAGGCAAAGAGGGAAAGTGTCAGTTTTGTGAGTTATAATACTCATTTCTTGGTGTACAACTGAGAAGACATGCTGTTCGATTTGCAGTGGTGAATCATGATAAAACAACACTTTTATTCATTCGTCCATTCATAGTTGCATCTTTTTTGGAGGTAAAAGCCTCTTACATTTTCAGACTGATACATTTAATTCTGTTTCATCAAAACCAGAAATGATTTTTGAAAATATTCACATATCTTTCTGCAACTCAAAGCACTGGAGTTCATAAACTAAGAAACAAAGAAAACAGTACCTTTGTGAGGGGAAAGTCTCTACAGTCAAATACATCATCTTTATAAGTTTTCCACTTTTCCATCATACAACTAATGCCGCGTCTACTCTGCCACAATGGTGTGGAGCCTCTTTTGTGGAGACATGTTGATGCTAAAGACCTCACTACAGTAACACAAACATATTAACAACATACAGTGTGTAAGAGCAGCTCCCTCTAGTGGAGGATCCTGTTAATTATTTTGGTGATATTTGATTTTTGAACATGCAAAAGCCCCTGTAATATTAGAAATATTTTTAGTAGTGAATTAAGTTTAAAGTTTAGATTTCAAACAACAACACATCTGTCTCTCTGTCTGTAGTATTGTGTCTGTGAACTGTAATAAGCTGCTTTAATTGAGTGCTCATAATCTGTTCATCAATTTACTTTCACTTATTAGAATTTATGTAATTTAAATTACATTTACTCTAAAAAATACACTTCGTTTTGATTTGTTTAGGTTTAAACATGTAATTGTTTTGTGGTTGTTTGTTTTATATCCTTATTTTCATGTTTTTACTGGCTAACCTAATCATATTTATGAAATAAAAAGAATTTGATGCAAGCACCAGACTCGAAAAGAGCCTAGAGATATGTTTACAGTCAATTGATGTTGCCCTTCCTTTTAACACTCCCGCTTCCACTCCCCCCTCATTTTTTTTTCGTTCTGAGACTGTTCATAATAATATGTAAAATATGCATACATGCAGGCGCCACTGCTTGAGTACAAAAACATAGAGCAAGAAAACATGATAAAATATAAACCCACCAGTTATCATACACTGTGATGTCTCAGAGTGAACTGGCCTTGTCTGTTTTTGGGTCATACATGAAGGGTTACAGAATCTGATGTTGTACTATTTTGAGCATAAACAGAATTCGTCCATCCAACTGATAATCAGCAATTAACCTAGTTTTGGTCTGTGGGAGAAAACCAGAGTATCCAGAGAAACCTTACACAAACATGCAGAAAGGTCCCTACTGGAATGTAAATCAGGAACCTCCTTGCTGCCATGCAGCAGTGCCAACCGCCGAACCAGAAACAGAACCAGAACTTGTCAAATCTGCCTTTTTCACAAACAGACACTGGGAAGCTTCTCCTCACTGTTTCTGATTTATTCTACCCCTGGTATGTGCTAACTTTTTTGCTTAGCCTTTCCACCCTCCACACCAGAAGTAGCTGTAGAAAACGGAAGGATGAATCCTAATCCGGGATCGGGTTTCTTCTCAGTCCAAAAACATTCATTTTAGACCAACTGGGGACTCGGAACTGACCACAGGAATGTGTGTTTGTCTATACGTAGCCCTGAGATAGACTTGCTACCTGTCCAGGTTGTAGTCTTCGTCTTTTATTCAGTCAGGTTGGAAAGGCTCCTGCAGAGCCCTGTCACACCGAATAGGAATAAGTGGGTAGAGATAATGGATGGAGGATTAATCCTGGCATTGCCAGCTTGGAATATCAAACTGTATGACATTAATTCGTTGCTACAGAATCCAATCTTTCTGCTCTCAGACAAATGAATATTTTTCACAACCGTGACAGATACTGGATATTCTTTAGGCTACACATCTTTCAAATGTTCATGTGCAAATAGTATTACTTTCACGTCTGCACTTTCATGTTGAATTTGCTTTCACCACTCATCCAATGTTTTAAGGTTTTAATGATGCAATGCGAAGATCTGAACCCAATTTTAGCAGTTTCGGCAATTTCATTTATTTTGATTGCTTAGTGTTTGATCAGTAATTTGATCCTTCTAAAACAGAGCAAACATCTTCTCCATAACCACAGGATTTATTTTCCAGCAAGGTTAGTTAAGGAATGAGAAACTCCTCACTGCATCAGTAAGAGTTATGTAACTTAAGGTCATCTTTAAAAAAAAAAAGTGTTTTATGGAAATTGTAGTAACACCAGGAGTCCACAAGATGACATTATTCTTCAGGTATCTGATCAGATAGGGTGGTGGGGGTTTGTGGTCCACACACTAATCTTTTTGAAAATGGACAATTTTCAAAAACTGAAATACTACTTCAGACAAAACCTGAGACAGTTATGTTCAATGAAGGAGCAAGACGTCGCTCTGATTTTACAGGCTTGTAGGATATTACAAAGACATTGGGCTTAAGTTTAGTTTGCAAAATAGGAGAATTTATGTGAGACTTGCAATATCAAGGTCACAAGAAAATCCATCCTTCAAAGACAAAGGCTATTAGTGGCCACAACAGCGAATTTAAACCACCCTTACCAGGTTTTAGGTGTGATGTCAGTTTACACTGACTGTTGTAATAACTGGTCAAACTGATTTTCACATAACTTTGATAGAAAGTTACGTGCACTATCTTCTTTTTTTCAAATGGTTTGCATGGAAGGCTTCCCAGGTGAAGTTTCAGATAAGGTAGTATTTAAAGCATTTTTCTAAGGCAAAAATTGTTCATAGGCCAACTGGAAACTTGTAAAATGTTGGTCAGCCAAAGGACACTTGCCTTTAATGATATAAATGCTCACTAAAACAGCATGCTAACCAACCAAAGTTGGTAACAAAGGAAAAAACAATTAGTTGCAGATTTGTACTTTAAAAAAAAAAAAAAGAGGAAAAGAACACAAATAGTCATCTATAGAAACCTTGACATGTGCTGGGTTTATTTGCTTTCTAGTTGAAATGAAAACATCCACACACATCCACATCCACAGTACAGTCCTGCATATTTAAACCATGAGAGCTTTCACTATGTCTGTCTAGCCTTGACCCTTCATTATTTTCTGTTACATAACTACTTTTGCATGAAAAATATCCCCAAGTCCCCCAAGCACACACAAGGAAAACCAAAACAATCTATTTTTAATCAAATTGATCTCATCACAACATCGTCTTTGGTGTTCTAAATGCTTAGAATTTAAACAAATTATTGCATTAGATAGCAAACTTTATGCATTGTCCAGAAAAAGCTACATTTAGCAAATATTCCCAATGTGTTCACTGCTTAGTGCATAAAGGTTTTTTTTTTCTTCAAACTTGTCCAATAAGTCCACTTAGTGCCACATCTCAGATGCTAACAAAAGTCTCAGGTTTCTCTTATTTTACATAGACAAATAAGTGGGGTTAGCACAGGAACACTTCCACTGAACAAGCTGTACAATAAAACAAAGTCGACAGTGTGTGAGTACTGTTTAAAAAAAAAAAAAAAAAAAGACATGATTACTTAGAGTAAAACATGGCAGAATGTGCATTCAGATGGGAATGTAAAGGGGAATACCGAATCGTGTAAAAGTTCTCATGGTATTCCAACAGCAAACAAGTACTGAGTGGGTTGAAAACGTCACTAATACCGTTTAGATCTCTGAAACACATTTCCTTATTAAAACAAGAGGATTCTTTAGACCCGAGAGTCAAATTACAGGGAGACCGAGGAACAAAAAAATCACAAAAATGTACAGTTTAAACTCAAACTACAAAAACAGTTAAAAAATAAAACAATAATTACAAAAATGAACATATTCTTTGTCTTTTTTGATGACTTTTTAAAATGAGAAATGGAAGGTGAAAGAGGAGCTGACTGATATGTTTTGTACATTTTATTTGAGCGTTTGCTATGACATGGCTCCCGATGAGATGCATGTTTTTAGGTTCACTCTCAACGTCATGCCTGTAACCTTAGAGAGAAGTTTGCATACAGCATGTTTGGGGTGTGCGCTGCAGGGATAGACGGCCAACCAGGTGGGGCACACAGGGCGGCACGGAAAGGTTACCAAGTTCTGCGACGGCATACGTCCTTGTTGGCCGTGCTCACAAAGCCATGTTTGCAGAAGCACTTATATGACCCCACAGTGTTCACACAGCGCGCGTGCTTGCAGGGACCAGTGCGGTTGCCTGATTCTGCACACTCGTCAATGTCTGGAACAAATCAGCACAAGCACTTATCAGTGAGTGTATGATGGAAACAAAAAGATTAAAAAAAAAAAACATCAAAACAATTTTAAAAAATTACCTTGGCTAGAATGTATAGCCAAGAATATTTTATGTATAAAATATAGTGTACTTTTGTTTATGTAGCAAGTACAAACCTATACAACGTGCACGGGAGTGGTCTAGCCTAAAGCCTGGGTTACATTCACACATGGTGCCCAGATAGGCACGGACACAGCGGCCATTTCCACAGCTGCATTCATCTGAGTCCTCTTCTGAACTGTCACCTTTGTACAAACAGGCAGGTGCAGAAGAGAAAATAAAGAACAGAGTGAGTGTGACTCACACAACTCCGCTGAACACAAAGATGGTGTTATGGACTTACCTGGGTTGTAGTTGATAAAAGCCGCCAGGAAATCCTGCTCCCCATCAGAATCAGTCTCAAGATGCATGTCACACAGACGGCTGAACATCTCTGAGTGCAAGGAATAAACATGTTCTTTAGTCCAAAACAAAAGAAATGCGGTGGTCTGTAGGTAGAACTGATCTAGCTGAAGCTCCAGCGGGCTCACCTGAGTTTCTCGAAGGACAGGTGTTGCACTCGGGCCCCCAGCCGCGACCGTAATGACAACAGCATTCAGAGTAGGTCACCACCAGGTCGTTTCTGGGCCTGCTGCAGATGAGACCCTCGTCAACCTGCTCGAAGCACACATCCTTGTGTGCTGCTGTGCGATCTAGGTTACAAAACAAACAAACAAACAAAAAAATAAACAGGCATGAGATACTCTCATCTCTCATTTGCAGCAATATGAATAGTTAAATCAGTACATTTAACGACAAATTTAATGAGAGTCTCCCTGAACGTAGTCCAGGTTGTCTCTTTTAACACCCATTGTCGCTTCAAAGGTGTCATTCAATCAGTTCTGCCAGACCATAAAAGCCTTTTCTGAATTATTATAACTACAGGAGACATTTCTATTTTGTGTTTGCGTCCACTCTACAAGAACTGCAGGTTATTGAAGTTCATAGAGCTGCTTTGATAGGTTTTTTTTTTTTTTAATGAGCACAAATCAAGAACATACCATTACAAGAAACAAAGAAGTAAACATCTCTAAAAAGAAAATGAAAAAGACTGTCATATATAAGTTCTTAAAAAAACAACAACAACAACAACTACACATTGAGGACTGGTACAACTGGGAAATTTAGGATTTCATGAACTGAAATATGACAAAATTCCAAAATGAATTTCACTTCACATCACTGTGGACTGTGATGCCAATGAAACCAAAGAAAAAGTTCGCAGAGGTATATATTTTTGGTCTAAAGGCACCTATTCACTGAGAGGAACCCTTCAGAAGTTTCTAAGATCCTGTTTAAAACGAAGTAGACTACAAAAAACAAACAAACAAACAAAAAAACATTGCAACTGTATCCCTGTGTCAGTGAAACATGGTGGCGGTACCATCATGGTTTAGACCTGTCCGCTGCCTCTGGGTCAAAGAGTGCATCTAGTAATGGAAAGGTAGCAAGAATGATATCTTTCTAATTTTACACATAATTAATGGTGTGCCAGATTTGTTTTTTAATTATACACCCTTTGATTTGTAATTCATTCCACACACATTTAGCTGAGCCCTGGTACTTATACTCCCAAACTCCAATATCCTTACATAACTGGGATAAAAATGACTTTACTCACTCAGACTCTATAGTAGACTTTTTCTTATACATAGAATAAATTCAATGTCAAAGTTAGGTTTTGGACCATCCAAAGGCAAAAAAAAAAAAAAAAAAAAAAAAAAAAAAAAAAAAAAAAATGGTTTTTTACTGGAGTCGTACTACTTTACAGCACTCATACAGGTAGACTTTTTTTTCAACTGCTTTGTGCCTGGCACTTGGCTGTTTTAGTATTGTCATTATTATTATTTTAATTATTGTGTGAATTCATAAAAGACGCACAATGGTAAGCTACACCTAAAGGACTTTTCTTATCAGAGGACAAAACTCTCAGAGTGTTATATTAAGTTTTGTGTTGCACAAATCATCACAGACTGTGCAAATATTTATTGCTGAAAAGCAAACCTGTCATATTTTGTGCTTGGCGTGGCTTTGATAGTTGTTCCAAGAAAAAGACGAGAGAATGAATGCATTATTTATATTTACAACAATCTAAAACATCAAAATGACTGTAAATGATCTATATTAGATGTAATTATTGCCACTGAGCTTAGGTCATTTTTCAGTAGTTTCCAGATGCCAGGACTGTCCGATTTATCATAACATATCAATTTTATTACTATTACTAACACAGACAAAAAGACACAAACTGCTTTTGGAAAAATACACATGCAGGGGAAAGTGCTGAAAGGTATTAAATTTTCCTCGCAGCAAATATACTCGTATCCATTTTTTCCACAGCTACAAAAAAGCTGGTGTCTGTCTAAAAATGGAAAAATATCTCCATAAAGTGGGTCAAAGGGGAAACGCTTTACCATAAAGGCTTTAGCAGCCACATTAGACACAAACTGAGTGGAAATACAAAGAGCAGCATGAGCGGCAGATGTGGAGGGAAGCCCAACTCATTTCTAGCGGGCTGGCTCAGGCGAGCTGATTTTACCCACCGTCATAGACGCACTGTTTCAGCGCCGCACTGAAGGTGAGGGGAGGGTCGCAAAAACAGTGAAAGGAGCCGGGCGTGTTCTCACACCTCCCATTCTTACAGTATGAGGGGTCCTGGCACTCATTCACATCTGCAAAGGGCACCACAGACACTAGTTACAGTATGAACATCTGCTTGGGGCTTGTGTTACATCATGAATTTCAGAATAATCCAGTCCAATAAATGCTCCATTTAACTGCACATTTTGTAGTTTTGTTTGGGTTTTTTTTTTGTAAACCTGAGACTGTGTGATAAATATGCTCTTTGTGTCATCTCAGCGCTTAATAAGCATAATTCTGACACAGTCAAAAATGAAAAAAATGAACATTTGAAGCGTCAGGAGCAGCATTCGTTGTGGTAATACTGCACTTCTTTAAATAAGAAAGTAATCATGTTTTTGCTCATGTCAAAGGTGCACATGCAAATGTGTGTTTCTCAGTTCATCTGTTCATTCTTGTTTTATCTTCTCTTATCACAGATGTTTTCCCTGTTTGGATCTTTTTTTTCATGCCAGTCATTCCTAAGAGGTTTTATATTATCTGCAAAAGGTTCAACTCAAAGACAAAACGCAGGGATTTCATGTGAAAGCTCTTCCACTCTGGTATAATCCTGTTTTGATTGTAAAATGAGGCACTAAATCATGAGAAACTCTGGGTCACCTGACTTTTGGCTTAATGAAATAGCTATAACAACATTTATCCATCATCGTCAACAATGTCAAATAAACAAACTAAAGTCTGTGATTTGCTACAAATGAGTGCATCAGGTGGACTGGGCTTTGCCATGCCTTCGTTATTTTCACCGATATTTAGTAATTTATTTGCTTTGGATCATTTTGCTGAAGCACAAACTTCTTTTACTCATGGTCATCTAGATATCTGCAGGGTCTCACGTGAGCAGCTCAAACGGCAAACTCAAACCATCATTCCTCCACCGCCGTGCTTTGCAGTTGGAATGAGGTGTCTTATTCTCTGTTTGGTTTTCACCAAACACGGTGCTATTAGTCATCTGCAAAGACCTTGACTTTGGTTTTGTCTGTCCAAAGGACACTGTTCCACAAGCTTTTACAGTTTTTTTGAATGGAACTTTAAAACCTGCCACGTTCTTAGTAGAAAGAAAGTGTTTTCTCCTTAAACTCCTTACCAATAAGCCATACTTGTGTCTTTTTTTCAATTACACACTGTTTAAAACGCTAAGTGAAGTCTGTAGAGTCTGGGATTTAGCTCTTGGGCTTTTTGCATTGCAAAATCTGAGTGGGGGTCTTATTCGCCTCAATGATTACTCCAGGAAACAAGCAAGTGTCTTAAAATGTAATACTCTTTCTGACTGTTGAATTCTTGGTTGAAATTCTTTTTTTTTTTTTTTGTAATCACGGTTATGTATCACTTTAAAGTCCTGTTGCAGCTTTGAGAACATTGCTGATGTCTTTCCTCTTTGGCACTGTGCCAAAATTTCAAAGCGCTTACACCTGCAGAAGATCAAATGAAGTGGATTTGATGAACAGCACCTGGCTGCAACTTAAACTCCAAATTCCTGTGGGAATTTGAGCGTGTAGTTTTTCACTCATTAATTCTGTATTTTGTCTTGGACTTTTGTATTTTAAATAAGTACGAACGGAGTGTGATATTTCATGTGTTGCTTTTCATTTCAGTTGTGTTTTCATGCTTTTGTCATTTCTCTCATACTCAGGTGCATTCGTCATTTTCACAAATCTATGCAAAGTTTCCTACAATAGCAATAAAAAAAAAAAAGTTTTATGTGTAAAAATATATATTTGTCGACGTGTTATCATTTTTGCTGCAGTGTTAAAATGTGGACAATATAAATAAAGTGCTCCAATAATAGAATGAGCACATAAATGATAAACAAGAAATAATAAGAATTGGCTCTCATTGACTGGCAGCCGTGAACACAACTCGCAATGTACTGAAGGTCAATGCTTCGGTTTAAATTGTCTGTCAAAAAGAGTACAATCTCTCCTCAGCTGGGAGGAAACATCTTAAACTCAGCAGTGACAAGACAAAGAGACTCTGCCTAGTACGGAGTTGCAATCTGGCGCACCGTGGTGTCCCAACAGCCATGAAAAATCACCTGGAAGCTCTAAGCAGATATTAATCTGATACCAGCAGAAGTCACTCTGAGACGGGGCTGTAAAGCATCACTGCATGATAAAACTTTCGCTAGCTGTTACTGATTCAAACAGTGGAAAAAAGTATCACGTCTCCACAAGACCCACAGGTAGCGCCCGACACCGCTTGGGCCAAATGTATCTGATCGGAGGCTAATATCGGCTTTTTCTTTCCACCTCATTGTCTCATTCATCTCAAACTCAAACATCAGTATAAACCTGTGAACTCAATTTAATTGAAGATGCAAAACACTCCAACTTTACCATTCACAACTGGCTCACTGAACTGTAACTGTTATTGTTTCACAGAACTCACAAATAAAAACACCCACAAAAGCCAAGCATGTACTATAGTCAGCGAGAAGAGACTTATTTATAAGACTTGAAGCTGACTAGATTTTGCAGAACTGGACAAAACTCTAGTGAGAGGGAAACCTTTAATTGTCAGAAAACAGTCTCTGGAACTTACATCTCAGGTACTTCTGATAAAAATAAGGACATGTGTAAAACACACATAGGAAGCTTTCAAAGTGGTTTCTCTACCTGACGACTACAAAAGCTTAGTAGCACATCAACCTTCTTCCGCTCTCGCAGGAATGAGTTTGGTATCACAGATGCAGAAGGAATAACAGATATACAAATTTTGTTGATTTTTCTTTTTTTTTTCCCTCAGTCTTAACTTGGACCGCCCCCCATATAGTTTGATACTTTAAAACCCAGGAGGGTTTGCACTTACCAGCCTGCTCCTCAGGAGACACGCAACTGTTACGGTCGATGGCCAGGGTCCAGGGCGGAGGGCAGACGCAGTAGTAGGACCCCACAGTGTCCACACAGAGGCCATTCTTACAGTTTTCTGGGTCGTCGCACTCATTCACATCTGTGCAACACAAAGAACGCTGTGTTTAAGGTTATTTCTTCACCAGCTAGAAAAAAAGGCGATTTCAGCTCTGAACAAACAGTTAACTGACCTGCTACCGTTGCCATCACGCATTTCCTCTTGTTGGAGTCTGGGGTCCAGGGCGGGTTACAGATGCAGTAAAAGCCTCCTTCAGTGTTGACGCACCGGCCATAAGTGCACAGAGACTCATCGTGGCATTCATTCACATCTGAGGAAATCAGAAAACAACCCAGCTCTGTTACCAAACATTCAAGGCACGGGCATGTATTCACAAGCGAGCCTTCCCTTCTTTTATTTCTTTATGATAAATGTTTGGGGTTGCATATCAGAGCACTTACCGATGCACTCAAGGAGGTTGCCGTCATAGTAGAAGCCTTGTTGGCAGTAGCACTCGTAGCCTGGCATCGTGTTCTCACAGCGACCCTTCTTACAGATCTCCTCCGCAAACAGGGAACACTCGTCAATATCTGAGAACGAACCAAAGAATATGTTAGTTTTAGATTCAAAGATTATATCCACGATGGGAGGCATCATCTGCTCGAACAAGCGTTGTGAACTGGTTTTCTCATCAGTGACCAGTTTACCTCGGTAGGCAGGCAGGCTGTACTGGAGTCCCTCCCCGGAGTAGAGACCTTGTCCGTTTGAGCACAGGGCATGAAACTCAGCTAGGTGGGAGAAGACAGGAGTTGGATCAACGGTAAATATAAAATAATATGAAGTGAAACCAGACATGGGCTCATTTACACTTCCACGTATAGAAAAGCCAGAATGTACCTGTGTGGGAGACCGGGCAGGGGTGGATCTCACAGTGATCTCCCCATCCCATTCCGATGGAGCAGCAGCACTCCTGCTTAGTGACGTTGGTGGCCAGCACGCTGTCGCAGAAAACAGCATCATCCAGGTTCATGTAGCACTCCTTCTTGTCATCTGTCAACACTTGGACAGCTGCAGGAGGGAACGAGGTAAAGATGAAAAACAGGAGTTTTAGCGTACACACCATCCGATTAGGATGGTTTGGATTTCAGGCCCTGGGCCCGGATGGGAAAAGACGGTGGTGGCACACGCAGGCTTCAGCGTGTTAATGCACTGGGATGAGGTTTACTCTTAAGCAAAACAAACCAGAGCCGGCTTACCCTCGCAGCTGTGTTTGTCCTCTGAAAGGACATAACCGTGATTGCACACACACACATATGAGCCCGGTCGGTTCTCGCACGAGCTGGGCTGGCAGAGACTTCGGTCGACCGCACATTCATCTATGTCTGAAAGGGAAATGACACAGCCTGTTCTAAGAGCTGGTTTCAATCCAAACACTCTGGGTTTCAAATAGGGAATCGTCTTATTTTGCTGTTTTTTAAATATTACACAGAAATAAATGAATCAGAACAAAGTGAAGAGACAAACAAAGCATAATAACTCATACTGTAATTAGTCTTTCATGAGTGAAATGACTGAAATGATTCAGACATTCACGAAACAATTTTCTCTTTAAATCAGTGTTTCCAATTTTCTTTATCTTTGGCTTGAAGACTAAAATGCAGCTAGATAAACAGCAAATGGCGTTCCTGCACTTGCGTCTTCCTGTGCTTTGTTATGAGTTTGAGAAGACTGACCTTGGCATTCCCTGCCTCCGACCAGCGAGTACCCCTTCGGGCACTCACAGTAATACGAGCCCATGTTGTTGATACAGCGGCCATTCAGACAGTTTGAGGGCCTCTCACACTCATTGATGTCTGAAATGAAGAAAATGAAAAAAAAAAAAATGCAAATTCAGTGGAATGCTGAAGTCTTGAATCATCTTTTAGTTTTCAGTGTTTGAAAGCATATTACATTTGTGTATCTGAAATGGTTACCACTTAAACAACTTATAAAAGCTTAAATATGTCATCTAGTGAGCCTTTTAGATTTACAGGGTACTGTGACATCAGACACCCTGATCATTATTCAGCTTCCTCATCCATCCAACTTCTCACGCTACACTTGCAGTACCTCAATTGCGTAAATCTGTAGCACTTATTTCAGATAAGGCACAACCCACAGAAGAGAGGAATGAAGGGGAGAGGGATGTTTCACATTTCAGACATTTCAGAAAGACTTCAGAAATTTGTTTTAACCTCTAAAAAATGAATATAATATATCTTCATTAACTAACTAAAGCTAAATATTGACTAATTTCCAAGGCTGATGGTTACAACCTTGAAATAACTGCTTTAAAAGATTCAAAGTCAAATAAGTTATACTTTGAGAACACAACACCACCCCCAATACAAGTCTCTTGAATGATGTGAATTTTTAGAGGTTCCCCACGTTCTGAGTCCGAGGTCTCTTGCCTAACTCGTACCCTCACAGTGGCTGCCCTCCTGTGTGCGCTGGTAACCCGGGTAGCACTGGCACTTGAAGGAGCCTTCTGTGTTGATGCAGCGGCCATAAGCACAGAGCCGAATGTCTGCACACTCGTCAATGTCTATGTGGAGGAGATTTTTTAAAAAACAGACTTGTGTAAATCTGCAAAAGACACCTCTTTAATTACAAGTCAGTGTAATGTACAGGTTAGGTAGGCATCATTTTACTTACCGCTGCAGCTTTTGCTGTCCACAGAATGAAGGAAGCCCTCGTTGCACAGACAACGGTAGGTACCGGGGAGGTTTTCACAGATGCCGTTAGGACAGATGCCAGGGTTGTGACACTCGTTAATGTCTGGGGATACATCACAGAGAAAACACGTGTTTGTTGCAAAAATTATTATTATGGCAATGACTGATTTTTTTTATAATTTAGTATGGTACAGATGTATCAAAAACTTAAATTTGATTTTTTTTCCTTTTTTAATTTTAAAGGACCAACTTCAGTGTATTTAAAAAACAAACAAATCTACAATTTGATGTCAGCAGCACACTCACACTGAAGATCCAAGCAAATTAATAAATAACAGTTTTAATATTTTGTAGTATTTTAGAAAACTTGCAAGTGTTACCCTACTTTTCAACATTTGGCTCATATATTTTGTATTATTTGAGCACAGCTATAGCAAAGTTGCACTCACCGTAACAGGTACCGCCATGAGCTTCATGTCCAGGCAAACAAGGAACACACTCGTAGGAGCCTGGGATGTTCTCACATTGCTCATTGGGGCAGGAGTCAGGGTTCAAACACTCATTAATGTCTGGAAGGAATATGTAGAAGGTTTGTTTAACTGCTGAGCGTTTAGATTTATAAATATATATATACACAAGCAGTAGACAACCTGGGCTGGGGTATCCGTATTGTCATAATAACTAGTGCTTTTGTACCTTCACAGGCTGGATGTCGGTGGGATTTGCTCCTAAAGCCGCTGTGACATTCACATTTGTAAGAACCTGGCAGGTTTACACAGTAGCCTCCAACACCGCAGATCTCCGGTTGGGAGCACTCGTTCACATCTGCAAAAAAAAAAACACAAAGATGAGAGCCAGTGCAGAGTCTGATTGCTTACAGAAGAAATAAAAACATTATAACATAGCAGCCACTCAGCAGACTTACCGATGCACTTAAGTCTTTTGTGCTGCACCATGTGCTTGTAACCCTGGCGACAGAGGCATTTGTATGATCCTTCTATGTTAACGCAACGGCCTCTGCCATGTCCGCACGGCTCCGACTCACACTCGTTATCATCTGGAGTAAAGTAAGAGAGAAAAGCACAATAAAGCACATGATAGAAACAGTGTTGATTATTACACAGGGCCAGTTAAAGGCTGTCAAGCTTTGAGGACAAAGTCACCTGGTTCCAGTAGGTGTTTTTCATGACCTGCACCTACACTGTTAGGCTAAATGACTGCATGTTTCATGTGTCAAATACAAGATATAAGTCACTTAAAAAGAACAGATTATGTTATAACTTCCTCTGTAGAAGTATAAATGCACAGTCAGTTCAAACTGCTAATGTAGGTGTCTCGGGGGCAGGACAGCAGTGAGTCGTGGCACCCAAGCACTTCATAAGCTTAATAAAATAAGGTTTCATCAGCTGCACAGACCAGCAATAATATGTTCATATAAAATGAATGTCTGAAATACAGCAGGCGCAGTTATCATTTAGCATTATAACAAGAATGAGCTTCTAGTGTCAAGCTTTAAAGACTAATTACAATGTTAATGGCCATTTTATGGCAGAATCCATACAATGACATGTCTGTGGCATGTTGTAAGCTTTCAGGAGCAGAAAGCAGCTTTTCTGTCACTTTGCCTGAAACCTATGTTTTGTTGGAGCACAGTAAAACAAGGGTACCAGTACCACCTCCTCTTACCCTCGCACATGTTCCTCTGCAGGTTGAGATGGTAACCAGGGTAACAGAGACAGGTGCGGCCGTTCGGGCTGTTCTCACACTCTCCGTGACCACACATGTTTCTGCTTAGCCTGCATTCGTCTGCCTCCGCTTCAGGGGGGAGGGAGCGGGGGGATAAAGAGAGAGTGAGGGGAATGATGTGAAAAACAAGTACACCCTCTTTCAATTCCAGGATTTTGTGAACAATGAAAAATAATTATCCACTCATTACCAGGTCATATTATTCAGGGAATAAAGCAACACGACACTTTTCATTATATCATTATTTATTTACCTAAAACTAAGAATGTCTCATGACTGAAAGGAACCGCCTTTAGTAGAAATAATTTGAAGTAATCGGTTTTACGTGACACTATCAGTCTTTCACATCTTTGTGGAGGATTTTTTTTTTTTGTCCATTCTTCCTAATAATGCTGCTTCAGTTTGTTGAGGTTTTTCATTCATCCTTAGCTCTCTAAAGTCCCACCACAGCATTTTAACCAGGTTGAAGCCTGGACTTAGGCTGGACAATTGCAACACTTGGATTCTTTTCTTTTTTTCAGCCATTCTATTGTAGTATTGTGTTGTACTGGTGTGCTTGGGATCACTGACGAACTCTGGTCATGTTGCATGACCAGAGCTTTAGCTATCAGACATATGACTTCATATTTGACTCTAGTCTGGTATGTGGAAGAGTTCACAGTTGACTCAATGACTGCAAGGTGAGCAGGCCCTGTTACTCTACAACAAGTCCAAATAATCACTTCTGCAGAAATGTGCAGAAGTCTTGTGATTTGTTTAGATATAATTTCACAGATCTTAACCTCGCTGCTATGTTCTTATTAGAGGGAACAGGCTTTCTGCTTGCAACACCTATGAACAAAATACTTTTGGAGACTTTGTCTGGTGTTAATATGCTCAGTGAGGTCTCTAGAGTCTGAGATGTAACTCTAATTTTTTATTTTTTGAAGTCTCTCTGAACATTACACAATCTGAGCTTCAGTTTAGCTTGCTAAAATATCTACTCATGGAAAGATTGGACAAAGAGCTTGAAATGGCCACTCTTGAAAAATATTTCTCACTGTAGAATAAGTACATCCAAATGGTTTGGAGATGGACTTAGAGAAGCAACAATTCCTTCTCTAAAATCAGTACTGATGTCTTTCCTCTATGGCATTGTGTTAACATACAAGTGACTGCTCCAAAACAGTAAAGTGTTCATACAACAATTCGTACATATTCATATTTATGCACCGAGTATATATGTTATCATATTATATATACATCTATCTATCTATCTATATATATATATATATATATATATATATATATATATATATATATATATATATACACACACACACACACACACACAC
>JAOWBL010047209.1:6066-25011 GCA_028564865.1 Zenarchopterus dispar | reverse complement strand
TACTCACGGTTGTAATAATTTAAGTATGTGTGTGTGTGTGTCTATATTCTGGCAAATTGAATTAAATTACATCTCCTCCAAATCAAATTCCTTATATGGCCTTTTTAGCCCTCTGACCATTTGATCCAACAACCACACTGTCCCATTTTCCAGTTTGGATGGTTTCTTACATACTAAAGTGCAGATAAGGTGTAAGATGACTTCCTCACCATCACGTGCAATACGGAGACTTTTATCCTGGTAATTGTTGGAGACAATGCTGGCCTTTTTATATTTCCATTCCTCTGTCTCCTTGTGTGTGTTTTTGTGTATATGTGTGTATGTGTGTGTCCTTGAGCTCTGCTGAGTCACATGGTGGAAACTCCACTTTTCTCCTGTCAATCTAAATCGATAAAGACGGCTATTTGTGTCTTAAGTGTTATGTTCAACTATGAAAGCATGCAAACTGACACACTTGAACAGCTAACAGCTGGGTTTTGGTCAATTTGAGGCAACTTTGAAGAAAAAAAAAATATAAAGCAAGTATTTGATAAAAGGGACTTGTGGGTCTGAATTCGTGCATGTGTTTATACAGTTGGGAAAATGGATCAACTGGACTAAAACACAATGTTAGAAAAAGGAAAACCTTCCCTAATCCTCTCCTTCCACGGTCATTGTGCCCAAAATAACACACACACACACACCTAATTTAGCTTATACACTCACATCTACTTACGCACTTTGACGTGCACAATTTCATGTCAGACACAATGACACACACACACACAGACGCTGTACGTACAATAACACGCATCGCACGCTGACTTGCAGGCGGATTAAAATAACAGGACCCAAGTGGAAGCGGAAACATTAATGATATTACTCAAGATGCCACAGTTTCCATGGCAACCGAAAAGCGCCCGGGGCCCTCTGAGCGACACAAACATCAGCCACGTCGCTGAGTCACACTGGATCAGTGTGTGTGTGTGTGTGTGTGTGAACATCTCAGCTAAAGCTGATTCACGTCTCCCTGCTGATGAAGTGTTAAAGCCCATTCAGAGTCATGGCCGCTCTCCCTGTCTCTCTCTCTTTTCTTTCTCCTCTGGTAGACGTGAAATAAAAAGAAACGCCGCAACCGTCCGCGCAATTAGTTTTGTGCTTGTGTGTTAAGGTGAAGGGGGGGTTAGGTGATGATGTCACACTCTTAGGTTTCCATTAACAGAACTGGAGTGGGAATGTTTGGTGTCGAGGGGCCACGAGATGATAATTATGTTGTTCTTGTGTGCGTGGGAGGGTGGGAGGGTGGGTGGGAGGTGGTGGTGGTGGTGGTCAACCCTGAATTCAGAGACAGATACAACCTCAAGCCCATGAAAAGTTGAGACGCTGTGTAAAATGTAAATAAAATAATTAAGTTAATTAACAACAGTTTTGTTGCATGCGTGGGTATAAAAGGAGCATTTCAGAGTCAGAACCTCTCAGGTGTGGGAGGGTGGACAAATGGTGTCAAAGAAATTGTGGAATAATTTCAAGAAAATGTTAAGAAAAGGCTAAGTGGTTATCACTTTTGCCTCACAGCAAGAAGGTTCCTGGTTCGACTCCCAGCAGGAGTCTTTCTGAGTGGAGTTTGCATGTTCTCCCCGTGCTTTTGTGGGTTTTCTCCGGGGACTCGGGTTTCCTCCCACAGTCCAAAAACATGTATGTGAGGTTGATCGGGAACTCTAACATTGCCCATAGGTGTGTGAGTGTGTGTGTGCATGGTTGTTTGTCTTTGAGTGTGGCCCTGCGATGGACTGGCGACCTGTCCAGGTGTACCCCTGCCTCTCACCTGGGATGGGCTGGGATAGGCTCCAGCAGACCCCCATGATCCAGAAATGGAACAACGGGTCAAAAAATGGATGGATGGATGAAGGTTGGTCTGTGACCATGTGACAGGTGTTGGATAATCGCACTTTTGACTTCTTTTAAAGGACTTTAGGACTCACTTTTCTACGATACAGGTCTACAGCAGACAATGGTGCCACCTTCTCAGGGTTCTCATGGATGAGTGGATCCAATGTGGTCTGAGGGGAAGTGGAAACGAGTCCTGTGGTCTGAAACGAGTTGATAAGAGGACGTTTTTACCGCAGGGAGATCAGCCTTAAAGGCAGCTCCTAAACATCACAGCGATGCTCCTTATCTTTTCTGTAGGATCATCTCCACCTACCTCATGAAGATACTGAGCTAACAGTTATATTGAGATGATTTTCACACCCTCTTACAAACATTTTTAAAAAGTTCAAGCCCAGAGAAGGCTGCAGCATTTCTAGATCTTTTTTTTTATTGTGACAGTTTCTTCTGTGGATGCAGCAAAATGAGACTAACTACTAGTGAACTTAATTAAACCTTATTGTTTTTATTATTAATTATTTTTAGACATAAATGTAAAAAGGAGCTTCAGATGCGTAATATTTTACTTGTTTAAATGAACATCTTTGGATTTAAGGAGAACTAATCCAACTTTATGCTCTTTCCCCTCGTCACCTTCTGGTGACCTTGCTCGTACTTTCTGCAAGTTTCATCTCTAGTGGAGACCCACCAAAACAGAAAGAAGAAAACCCATTTTGTGGTTTTGAGCTTACTCTTTAAGGGTTACGGAGTCATTGGTGGTGTCATTTGACAGAAGCATCCAGATACTCAAAAAAAAAAAAAAAAAAAAAGTCCATCTAACAATCTGAGAGTCCATAAAAAGCTTTCTGGGTTCTGGTAAAGGTCGTTGCTAAGATGGAACAGCAGCGCCAGACCCTCTCAGGATATAGCTGCCATGTGCTGCACACACTCAAAAAAAGTTGACCCAAACCCACAAGATCATCTGACCCGACCCCGTCCTTCCTCCTGCAGCTCCAGATGGAAAACCCAGCGGTCCCGTGTGTGTGTGTGTGTGTGTGTGTGTGTGTGTGAGGTCCCCTCTCGGTTCAGTTTATTAGTCCACTTGTAGTGTGTGTCAACTGGCAGTGGAGGCCTAAAACATTAATATTTACTTAACTTTTTTTTTTTTTGGTGCATACATGTGGGCCTTCATATGGAGATGGATCTACTTCTCCAGATGTTTAAAAAAAAAAAAGTGTGTGTGTGCTGTTACTGCTGTAGTAGTGCGTTGATGGAAAACCTATCTAGTTTTCCTTTGTGTCACATCAGCTAGTGGTCCCCCTGAAGGTTTAAAACAAGGCAGCGACGGAGGCGGGGAGGTACCCACAGATGGTCACGCAGACCCACCTAAAGATGTTTAAGAAAAAGATTCACAGGCATCTCGCTTCCATTTGAGCCCTTCTGGGAGAATTTCACGTTTTCTTGTACAGGTAGAAAGAGCAGAAAAGGAACCAGTACAAAAGAAAAAAAAAACAAGGATCCACACTCATCTGTCTAATTGTGGGTGTGTCAAGAGCTATAAGTGCCTTCGCTCTTACCTGTGTTACTTATATCCCTGCGTGAGGCTCACGGCAGACACTTTCACACACACACACACACCTGCCAGACAACACACCTGCACCTGAGAACTCCGGCTGTCCAGGTAAGAACTCGCTCTTCTTGCATCTACAGCATCATCTCTCTGACTGGTGTCATACATTTTTAAATCCTGTTATTCACCCATTTTTTTGATTTTTTTGGGGGGACACGGGGGGATATTTTAAGGATTTACTAATTCCACAGATTGTTTTTCTATAAGCTAGAAAAAAATTGAAAATGCTAAACATGTAGAGGCTTTTAATTTATTTTCTTCAACTGGCATGTTTGGATTTGAATATTTTAGATGGTAATTTTCAATTTTATAAAACGCATGTTTTAAGTAAATTGCTCATACACATGAAAATGATTCATATTTAAACAATTTTTCATCCTCAAAGTGAAATTTACAGTTTTGAGGAGATGATTTTGGAAAATTTGCAAGGTTTTATTTTGAGACCCAGTACTTGTACTTATGTTATAAATTTCTACCTCACATCACAGGATTGATTATCTACATTATTTTGAATACATATATTCTTTTAAAGCTTTTGTTTTTGCTTGAGATGCATTTTCATACGTTAGATGTTTTCCTCATTAGGCACCATTATTTTTACCGTTAAAGACATCTTATTCTGAACTATTCTCCAAAGTACATATATTTGGCTTTATATGAATAAAACCAGACTAACAGTCTCTGAGGGTTATTGACGGCATAAAATTCCAACCTTTTTTTTCTGAATGATGCATAATTAGAAATTAGTTGCAGAAACGTATGTATTTAAGAATTTTTCTTTTTCAGTTTTCATGAATTTCAGAGCAAGATTAAAGTGTGTACAATTTAATGACCATCTTTTTCCCTTTTTTGATATGAATGTTATTAAAATTATCCGTAGCGGTTAATTTTTTTCTTAAATATTAACAGTGCATGTTCTTTTTGGCGCTGTTCTGATGGGTTAAATTGGTCTTGCTGGCGGTGCCGAGAAAGTTCCTGGGACCTTTCTGAGGTCCCTAAAGCACTGGTTCCCAACGCTGTCGGTCTCTAGGGTAACAGTACGTTTACTGGTTATGGTCTGTGGGAGCTACATGTAAGGTGCTTGTGCTGAAACTGTGCATGTGTTGGCAGGTAGTTGTTAAACGAGGCAGTAAAGAGATAGAGACAGGATTGTTTTCATTAACATTCGGTGGTACTCAACCGAGTAAAACACGGGATGTCCTGCAGGGGAGGGGAACCACCTTAGCTCAAGATGGAGGGGGCGCCGGCCGCACGATTTAAGGGGAAAGTTCTGGATTGAATGAACACTTTTAGCATTTAAAAAAAAAAAAAAAAATTTACCTCACAAGTGATGTGTTTCAAAATAAAAACTCGCAAATTTTACAAAAAGTTATCACCATAAACTTCAGCCTGTACAAACTTTCCTTGATGCCAGAATTTTTTTAGTGTATGATACCAGTTTTTTTAATGTTATTATATTAATTATCTATATTTGTCAGTATATTTGTCTTTAACCCATCCCTAGGAGCAGTTGGGGGTTAAGGACCTTGCTCAGGGGTCCAAAGTGGTTCCAAACCAGGCGACTGAACCTCCATACCCAAGCCCACCTCTGTAACCACCAGGGGGGTACCACTCATTTTCTTGAACCGTCCATCAACATCTTACTGTCTTCTGTTCGTACAGATGTCACAGCGGATCACCTCTAACCTCTGCCTGCTGGCCCTGCCCCTGATCGCCCTGCTGCTGCTCTTCTCTCCTCTTGGTTGGAGCCATGAAAACCTCACCCCAGGATGCCACCTTTATCGTGAGTTTTACGTCCGGATAACATGCCCCCCCCACCCCCCCCCAGCACAGTTCTGATTCAAGGGTTCTGGAGCTTCAGAACCAGGGCGCCAGGGTGACAACCTAGATGCACTGCTCTACTTTTGAGGCAACTAGAGAGGTTTGTTTAGAAGTCCACCAAAGCTCGTTAGATGTTTGCCTGAACAGATTTTCGAACAAGTCATCTCACTTTACTGCTAACTACTGACGGCTACTCATTGATTGGCTCAGCCGTCTTGCTTTATTTTTCTGATTGGCTGAAATTTACCCATGATAGACTGTAACTGACTTTTTTTTTTTTTTTTTTTTTTACAAATTATTATTACTTTTGCCCCTTTTCCAATTTCTGGCAATGACTTTACAGATGACTCCGTGTAGCAATCTGGTAGTTAATTTCAATGAAGACCAATTCAAGGTTTCTGTGTTTATACGGCCACAAGAGTCACCAGGATACACATTTCATTTTGCTTTATAAACTTTTATGATCTTTTCTGCAGTTTGGGATTTATAACTTGCTGAGTCAGGCTGGAGAACGGCCCACTTAGTGGCTGATATCCTTCGCTGTCGCCATTTCCGAAGTCTCCAAGGGAGCTCTGTATAGTTTTTAGTGCTCAATATGAAGGGTTATGCGACGTCCATGATCATTAACTTTGAGGCCACCATAAAAAAATTAATGAAAAAAACTGCTCCTGCTTTTCCGGCTTCATGCCCCTCTTCTTTTGCACTGCTGTATTAAAAATGTATTTCAGTCGCAGACTTTTTCATCACAAGAGGAGCTGTGTTTCTCCTTTCTCATGGAGAAGTTTCTGAAAATATCCTTAAACTTATTTACTAAATAAAAAGGGTTTCCCTTTGTGCAAAAGTTGGTCCAGTAGAGAAAGTTTGTTTAAACTCTTGAATCACTTCCTCTCGTCCTCCAGCCTTTAATGTGACCATCCGTAGTGACCGTCGCGGCACTTGCAAAGGCACCCATCTGGTCTACGCCTGCGTGGGCTACTGCGAGTCCAGCGCCTTTCCGTCCAGGTACTCAGTATTGGTGGCCTCCAACTTCACCCACAACATCACCTCCACTTCCCGATGCTGCACCATCAGCAAGGATGCCAAGGTGAGAGATGGGAGGGAGATGTCGAGGTAAAGGAGAAAGGAGGCGTGAGATGCTCCCCCATGTTTGACATGTTGCCCATGTCTTGTGATTTGTCTTTCTTTAGGTCAAAGTTCGCCTGGACTGCCCTCGAGGTCGTCACCACGACGAAATAGAGATCCTAACGGCGAAGGCGTGTCGTTGCGACATGTGCCGCAAATCCCGCTACTGACATATCACGACATAAAGCTTCACACCAAATATTCCAGGTTAACCACCAAGTTTAGCAGTTAAACAGTACAGTACCTTTCTTCTTCTGTCCATGTCAAGAATCCACCTTTTCTAACTGAAGACTGTCCTATCACTATGTTACTGTTGAAAGCAGGGTTTCTTCTCTTTCATTTTTGTTGATTTTATAGCCTATGATGATCAACCCTGGTGAAAATGAGCCAAAAGGAATGAGATAATAACATATGGTTAAATGTTATTTCTTCACCGATGCATCCAATAATAATAAAAAGAAATCCCAAGCATATAAGATGTTTCAATTTTTTGCAATAACCACTAAATACAAAGAAAAGACTAAAGAATGTACAAAATTTATTTATATTTATGAATCTGAACTGAGACATTTTGTAAATATATTATTGATGAAACCAAAGAATGTTGGAAATATTAGTTAAATGAAAAAAACAACAACAATGCACTGTATACTTTGTGATGAAACTGTGTCAATAAATTTCTATTCTGCAACTCCAAATGGATTTTTGTGTATTACTTTTTTTTCACACACTCACAAACTACCAAATAAATATGCAAACCTATTCCAAATGCTAAAATGAATTTAGACTAAGTCTAAAGCCTTCTTGTAAATGCTATACAATATGGGAATTTAGAAAAGATAAACTTTACCATACAACGTTAGGACGCTGTCAATTTAACATCACTGTGTGATAAACCTCCACAAATACTATTTTTCTGTTGTCTCTTCAGATTTTTGTACACTTGTGGAATAAATTTTTTGCTGTTGCATTTACATATGAGTAATAAATGGCATGGTGGCTTAGTGGTTAAGCCTGGTGGTTAGCACTGCTGCTTCACAGCAAAAAGTTCCTGGTTCCACTCCCAGACCTGGCAGGAGTCTTTCTGTGTGAGTTTGACATGTTTTCCTTGTGCTTGTGTGGGTTTTCTCCAGGTACCCCAGCTTCCTCCCACAGTCCAAAAATATGTATGTTAGGTTGCTTGTTGAATCACAAATATTCACATGCACTACCTCTCATCCTCCATGGTTTTTTGTATATATGGCCCTGCGATGGATTGACGATCTGTCCAGGTTGTACTCCTGCCTTTGGCTTTGTACTGAGCTGGGACAGACTCCAGCAAATCCCTGTGATCCTGTATGCCGGGGGAGTCACCACCCCTGGACTACTAAGAGCTACTGTCCTGCATTTTTAGATGTTTCCCTGCTTCAGCACACCTGATTCTAATTAATGGTTGTTAACATGTTGTCATCAAGGTCTGAACAACTCTGTCAATGACACAGTCATTTGTGTCATGGTGTGAAGAAGCAGGGAAACATCTAAAACATGCAGAACAGTAGCTCCTGAGGACCAGGGTTGGTGACCCCTACTGTATAGGATTAAGCAGATGTAGAAAATGTTTTAATGGGTATTATGCTTTTGTACTTTAGACAAGCTATAAATAAACTTCGATGGAGGCAAAGAAAAAAAGTTTAAAATTCAACAACTTTTGATGAAGGTGATATTGCCACCATGACACACGAAATCCACAATTTAGTTCTGTAGCGCTTGACATCATCTCATTCGAAATGAACAAACAGTAGCCCTGGCGATCCTGGTGATACACGAGGGGTTATTCGAACTAACAGCCATCACTTGTAGCCCATGAATTTCACGATGTAAACAATTTTAAAAAGTTGGCTTTTCAAAAGCCTTTTTGTTATTTACGCTGTGTTGTGCTAGCAGAGCACATATGGTTTCTCCGAAATCCAGCGCACAAGTGGAAATTTTCATAGCACGCAAGACAATTAATGGTTAAAAAAAAAGAAACTAGAAGTAATTTTGCAAGTATATGAGAGATTATGGATAAGGTTTCCATAGCAATGAACTTACTAATGAAAGTATTGCATCAGTGCACAGAAGCAAGTAGAAACAAGGTGTTAGCCATGTGCAAGTAGCACTCAGGGTGGAATAAAGAACAAAATTAATAAAAATACTTGTCTTAAAAACCGTTTATTGAAGTAGGAAACATAAAAGGTGCATGGATGTTGTAACGTATATGAATCAATCAATTTCAACAGAAATATGTCCTCATCAGATTTTTTTCTTCTGAATTAATTTGTAGTGCTTCTGAAAAAAGGGAAGATGTGGCTGTAAAGAGAAAAAGGAGATTTTTAGTCTCTTTCAGTGAACATCTTACTACTTCAACGGTGGCCTTATCTCATATGACCGCTACTGAATATCATTATTAGCATGAATAGCATGCTCTTGCTGATCATGCTCTTGTCAACTCCCAGTGTGCCAGAGGCCATCTGGCGTCTGCCTCAATGAGCATGTCACAGGAATATTGAAATGTCTGTACATATAATCGCTGGATTTCCCCAACACGCTGTAATCTGACAACTTCTTTCTTGCACTTCTGCAGTACAAATCAGCTCTTGTTTCTACTGCGGGCATAAACGCCAATCAAATGAACAAATAAGGCAGCAACAATGCCGTCTTCTTCGCAGGTCTGAGTGTTACCTTGCTCTGTGCAGGCCTGCTGAATATTTGCATTGTAAGTTTTGTCTGATTGATGTGCGAAATATCGTGCTGACGGTGTTTTCAGTTTGCTGTCCAACCAACCTGGCCAGTCGTTTGAGAAACCCTGGCCTCACGGGAGTCCCCTCCTTTTTTTCAGCATCCGTTGATGTTTCAGGCTACAGAAGAAATCAGCATTATTAAAAGAACTGGAGGAACTATCCTTGGTGGTCTTGCCGGGTCTACCACATTACTATGTTTTGATACTGGTTGTTTGGAGAGAGCTTTGGAAGATGGTTCTGACATCAGTCATAGATCCAACGACCGCAGTTCACTTAGAAAGGCATCAAATGCATATATAGGATGATTTTACAAGCTACTCTTTCAATTAAATTAAATTAAAAATACTTTATTAATGCCCTGAGGAAAATTAACAAAATTGACTTTCTGACGGTATTATTACAAACTATTAATATGTGAGGCCATTCAATTAATATGCGCCTAACTATGTTCTTAATGAATGTATATCTGCAAAGAGGGGAGATCTGACCACTGTTAAAAGTATAACAAATTAATATTTCAACAAGTTTAAAATCTAAAAATCTGATTAGGATTTGAACAGAGAAATCTCTCTGCAAACATAAAAATGGAAATGCACAAATGTCGTTTAAGAATTATACATTTTATACATTAGCTTGAAGTTAGAAAACCACATCAATTTTCCACTGCAAGCCTGATGATGATTGAGCTCATCATGTGCTGACTGTTAGCAGCACCTACGTATTGTCTACATGTTGTTTTCGTTTTTACTTTTTGGTCTAATTTTTATCAAATAAAGATGACATTATGAGAAAGACTTCATATTTGTTTGAGGTTGTAATTTCTTTTCAGGGGATTTTTAAAAAGTTTTCACACACACAAAAACAAAAAGAATAAAAAGAAAAAATGTGGGATTAATAAGGAAAATACTAATGTTTGCACATTACAGGTCATAAATCAAAAATGTAATGCTTTTTTAAAGCTAACATTCAACTAAGATAGCTAAAGTACTGTCATAGCCATTTTTAGCTCTTTTTAAAGAAAATCAAACTCTATTAAGGCAGACTTTTATTATTAGTTGATCAAGTCTGAGTATTTTTTTTTTCAGTAGTCTCTACCGTTTGACCTGGCCAGAACATTTCTGCAACACGACGATGCTAATAAAAAAACCTACAAATGGAAGAGGACCTGCTTTCAAGTAAAATCATGGAGCTATTTTTTTTAACTTTATTTAATTTTTTTTGATAATCACAAATTAAAATTGGTATAAATGCTTCCACTGTCGCTGCAGATCAGATTTAATTGACAAAAAAAGTCAACTACAAAACCAAGTGAACATGTTTGTGCAGGATGTCCATAATCCTTACAGACCACAATGTTCGAACGTAATCTTTTTCTAACTCTTGAAGACTTGTATTGGCACTTCCTTTTAGTTCTAAATAAATAAATAACTTCATGGGCTGACATAACAAGTTTAAATCATTTTTTCCACTTGAAAAGAATGCTGAGCAAACAAAAGCTGGAACTGGAAGAGGTGGGGGGAAAAAAAGTCAGAGTGGACAAGTGTAAGAAGACAGGATGAAATGAGATGAAAGGCCACGGACATGACTGGAGCGGAGGAGGGTAATTTTGGGACTACGTTGCTAATCAAACTGAAGCTCATCACCATAAACATACACACATTCTCTCACGTACACACGATTACACATTTACTCACACAATCTGTCTGATGTAAAGCTATCATTAAGCGTAATCACCCTTGTTATCCTACCTGTCTGTGTTAATGTTAGCCCGGGGCTGCAATAAAGACAGGGGTGCTGCGAGTGAGTCGGTATTTACAGCGGTAGGAAGGGAATGAAAGGTTTTTATGACATGGAAATTAGAAGATGAATTGTTGGACTCAGTTAATTCTAAATAACTGCAGGCTGAGACATCCGACTCCTTCATCTGAAACAAAATAGTGTGAAATTCAGCTGAAAGCGTCACCTTGTCAACAAGAGCTGGATCTTCATTGACCTGTCCTTCTGCATGATGACTCCTCAAGCCCACGGTGCTGTCAGACACGTTTACGTCCGTGAGACATCTCATAAACAGTTTTAAAGACTCTACACTCTACATAACAGTACATTTAATCACCACGAACACCGCAAATTACAATTATAAAAGTAAAATGTGGTATATTAAAGAAGGCACTATCACGTATGAAAAGCTGCTCTGTCTTTAGATGTCTTCTTCTTTTGGAGGTGGTAACCTAGTGGCTACAGATGTGCTACAGATGTGCGCTTTTGGTTGGAGGACCCAACAGAGGCAAACCACCATGGGCCCCTATGTAAGGCCCTCGACCATTTATATGTAAAATACTTTTAATTCTTTATATTCCAACTCTAAAGGTCTATTGGAGAATACTGAAGGACCTCTAACAACATTGTAATTTTTTTTGTAGTAATTATAGTATGTAGTTCTACTGAAGTTACCAAATATGGTCCACTTGCCCTGTGAAGGGTTAACCCAACTGTTCCCCAGGCGTAAAAAAAAAAAGGCAGCCTACGGCTCCTAGCATAAGTAGTGATCAATTTAAAAGCAGAGGAATAATTTCCCCAATGGGATAAATAAAGTATCTAATTAATTCTTTATTTTTAAATTGTTAGTTGCCCTGCCGCATAGCACACAGCCTAAACTAAAACTAAACTAAAGTAAAAAGCCTAATTTTGCACTCAAAAACTATTTCTGTTGAAAACAACAAGAAAGTAATTTTTTTTTTTTTTTTTAATGTTTTTTGATTTATTGACATGGATGCTGGTTTGGAATGTCGGTGCAATGATAGATCATGATGTAATAGGCCTCTATGGTCCTCCATTTCTTTTGGGGGCGGGGGGCATTCCTTGGTAGAAGTATTAACATGCTGACGACCATTATCTTGCTGAGAAATTCACTTCTGGCTCAACATCAAAAATTCACTGCTTAATCAATAGATGTAAGCTATCGACTTCCCAGTGAAATGACCCCATACCATGATATTTCCTCTGCCATGTGTCACCCAGTTGGGTTCTTTCCAAGTGCCAACATTTTTACATCTGAGTTGAAGCCTACCCAGTAGTAGGAAAAAATTGCAGTTTTGGGATGATCAATCGTTTAAATCTCTGAAACTAATAACATCCAGGACCCATCTAAAACAGGCCAAGCAGATAAGTGATTATTTTAATTTTGACTTTGTGAATTTTCAGATTACCTTTTGAGAATAAAGCTAATATCATCAATCAATCAAGTTTACCGCAGTTTGATTTCAGAACTATTAAAATCACAAGTGCTAATATGATACAGCCATTAAAAAATATATCAAGTTTTGACCAACAGTGACCTTTTCTGAGAAAACGAATCAGTGCTCCTCAAACTGAAAACCCATTTCTGTAAATGATCGAGGTTTATAGTCGGTACAATAAAGTCGTAAGTAGCATACCAAGTACATTTCAGCACAGTGAAGAATCTTAGAAAAGAAAACTGGACATGTATAGAAGAAATTAGAAAGCTTCTTTTTTTCATTTTATGTCTGCACTCTCTGAAACTGTCTTTTCAGTTTTTCCAGCAGGTTTAACACAAAAGCAAACCATCTGTCCCTGCAGGGCGTCATGTTGAAACCCACGGAGACAAACGCTTTCTGGGATGAAGCAGTATGTTGGAAAAGCTGGATAAAAAGGGAACATTGACTGAGAGTATGTGTAGTAATTTTAGTATGAACATTAAATGTGTTTTTGCAGTATGTCCAATAAATAATTATATAACTGGTGTGTGGATTTTAATGTATAGGACTTTTATAAGATCATATTAATTTAACAGGCAGTATACCATCCAGTGAGAGAGACTCAGTGATTTCCCATGAGGTAATACTGATGCTTGAGGCTCTGCTGTTTGCAGGATGTTTACACAGTTTGTGCATCTGAGTGTGTTTTCATCAAGTTAAAAAAGGAGACAATTATGTTTATGTAAGACACATTAAAAAAAAAAGGAACAGGACAAGACCTTGTTTATGTGTGTGAGCATATCAGAAATAATAATTTTCACCCCACTGACCCGACTGTCAGAGTGATTGAGGTGGCGCCCGTTCGCCTCGTCTGTTTTGTAACTACAAGAACCACTGGAGCGTGGGTTTTAATGTGTGCGTGAAAAAAGAGTGGTCGTCATTGTGCCTATAGGTGTTTGAGCGAGATCGTGTATGACGCCATCTGCATGAACAAGCATCCTCTTGTTACAGCGGCACATCCTGTTGTGTTCACACAAAAGTTGAATTATGAAAAACAGATAATGGCAGCTTTGCAAATTAATTCAAAGACGCATGTTTTTGTCAGTACTTTCCAGAACACTTTAGGCCATGAGGAAGCCAAACCTCTGGATCATATCAAATGTCCTGTATATAGAAAGAAGAACTTGAGTGTTGTTTTTTTGTTATAAAGCTGATCTGTATTTGAGGCCAGTAAATTCAAAGACTGGCTGTGCATTGCTGTGTTCATGTTGTCTTTGTGTTTACTTTTATATGTGATTTGCATCTGGACGCTACATCCATAAATCCATCTTCCTGACATCCATTCATCTGGGTTCGAGTTGCGTAGCAGCAGTCTAAACATTGAGGACCAGACCTCCCTCTCCCCAGCCTCTTACTCCTGCTCCACTGGGACGATATCACGGTGTACCCTCTCACTCTGAGAGATATAATCTCTCCATCGTGTCCTAGGTCTGCCTTGACGCCTGTTTAGGAAACAAGAAGTTTCCTAACCAGATGCCCGAACCAGCTCAGTTGGTTCCTCCCGATGTGAAAGACCAGTAGCTGTACTCCAGGTATCTCCAGGACAAACCGACTTCTTGTCCTACCTTCTTTCAGCTGCATGTAGAGCATGTTGATACCTTGTTCTTTTGGCCTTTACCCACAATTTGTAGCCACAGGTAGGGTGGGCAGCAGCTAAGTGGTTAGCACTGTTGCCTCACAGCAAGAAGGTTCCTGGTTCGACTCCTGGGACCGGCAGGAATCTTTCCGTGTGGAATTAACATGTTCTCCTTGTGTTTGCGTGGGTTTTCTCTGGGTACTCTGGTTTCCTCCGACACTCCAAAAACATGTATGTAAGGGTGACCAAGAGCTCTAAATTGTCCATAGGTGTGAGTGTGCATGGTTGTTTGTCTATATATATGGCCCTGCAATGGACTTGTGACCTATCCAGGGTGTACCCCTCCCTATCACCCATAATCAGCTCCAGCAGACCCCTGTGACCAGATGGATTCAGTGGGTAATGAAAGGTAAGGGTAGAGACATAAATTGACTAGTAAACAGAGTTTTCCCTTTTGGTTCTGGTAGAATCTGTACAAATGCAGACACCACACAGATCTGCGTGTCAATCTCCCATTTAATTCTTCCCTCACTCTTGAACAAGTTCCCAAGATGCTTAAACTTCTCCACTAGAGGTAGTATTTCACTCCCAACCCAGAGAGGCCATTCCACCCTTTTATCCTCCACAAATTGCCACCGTACCACAATGTAGGGGTTTTTATCCCTGAATCATGCCATGAGCTACGTCGTTGAGGAAAATAGGGTCTGACTGGCTCAGCCCAAATGAGCCATGTGGGTTCACAGGGAGACACACTGTGGTGCAATCTGCTTTATTGCTTAGATGCAGAAACGGTGTTAACCCTCAGTTTTCAAGACTGAAAAATAAGTGACACAAATGCCTACAATGTATGGCGTGACACAGCAACTTCCGTAGGAGTTACCATTTAACTTGATAAAGATCCAGACTTGTACAGTTCAACTTTAGCTTTCATAATGGAACTTTATCCAAGTGCATGTAGAGCTGGAATCATATGCATTAACTTTGTGTTGCTGTGCAAGGGTTAAAATATTAAAGTATAATATGATAATGCAATATTGATATCCTGTGACATCCATTAAAACATAAACCGCATAAAAACATCACCTGACAATACCTAAACTTCACACAGTAATCGATAATACAGTTCCTGTGAGAAGCAAAGCGTAGTTCCTAGTGTTACCATAATGGAAAAATCCCATGCTCACATAGGTTTTTAAAGAAGTTACACTTGTAAAAACCAAGATATCTTAAATATAAGTTAATTATTTATTCTGTCTTAGCATAAACTGGATATTTTAAACCAAATCTGACACCAACCTGTACAGCCCTAAAACTGAATAAATGCATAAAGTAAAAGACAATAAACCTGCAGCAAGATGGCTGAGGTTGTTTTAAACTTGTATGACTTAAATTCAAATATTCTTACTAATATATACATCTGACAGCTTCATCTTTGTTATAGTAGTAGTCGGACACTCACCCAGTGACTGACTTTTTGCTTTCAGCTTCCAAGTCCTTGACTAAGTCCTTTAGTATGGCCTCCTCTAGTGGCGAGTCTCTCCTGCAGCGCTTTGAACGAGGCCGTATAACTTCTTTCTGCTTGACAAATTCACAGTACTTTAATTTCCAACACTCTGCTTGGTAGATGGTTTACAATATAACACTAGCTCAGTGAGTTCACAATGCTTATTATTTATATATATATATGTTTGTGTGTGCGTATATGTATGTATATATGTAAATAATAACAACCCACCTTCTCTATGGCAGCATTCCTTCCTGAAATAAGATAAACACATGTGAGATTTAATCATACCCAAACTACTGCTCAAAGACCATTTTCTCTAGTGATGCTTTAAAGACTTGCCCAGTCTTCTACATTTTAATTCAGTAAAAATATGTATGTAAAATCTTGGCCAGACAGGTAAAAATATGGACCATGGATTAAAGTCCTCTAGGCAGACTTTGAGCTAATTTGAGTTAAATATGCTGCTGCAGCAGGTTCCGAAAGATGAATAACAACTTGAATGTTTGCATTATTTTCAGGAATAAAGTTTCAATTCTGAATATTGGGCAGAATATTCAATATTGCTGAGTATATCCTTACCATTGTGCATTTTTTTCTCCAGGTAGAGAATAATAGTGAAAGGGTAGAGTCTCAGCTTCGTTTCACTATGTTTGTGCATTCTGTCTCTGCGCCTCTTGTCTGGTAGTCACAGTTAACAAAAAAATAAAATAAAATCTGAATTTGGTGTAATGTGATGGAGCTTCTTCTGAAATGGACTGTAATTATTTGATATAGTTTCATATGGCTTTTTAATGATTTACAACATAAAACGCAGACATTAAACAAAATAATCTCAACTATAGTGTTTCAGATTATGAGAATAAGTGACAGAAATGGGTTATTGGAGGGATGACAGCGATGTTAACTGTGCGATGGGGAGCAACATGGAGGGTAACCAACATGGAGGATACGTGGAAACACTATGAAGTGGTTGGTGGAGAATGGCTGGAGACGGTCCAGGTTTCCAACAACCGTTCTGATAATTTCCTGGCAGAAGAGAAGATGGGATATAGATGGAGTAAAGAACATTCAACAAACAGCTGACGCTAACAAATATAAATGTAGTGACAGCAATTACCTCCATTTCCTGATTGAAGCCATCTTCTCTTGCAGCTTTCTTCTCACTGATGAAGTGTATTACACAGTGGAAATACTAACATAGCATATTTATCTTTTCTTTTTTTTTAATAATAGAATTACTCATTCACGTTTTTGCAAGCTTACTTCATATTATATCTACCAGCAAATGTATTTTTCCAGTTCAGGAAACGCACTGAAGGCTTTGAATGTTTAATAAATACTGAATACTGTTTGAAGGAAAGTAGAAGTCATAATGAACTTTTTACTGGAGGTTATAAAATATATAATTTCTGCCTTGCCTGTAGCTGGTACCTCCTCTTATCTTGAACTTGTAGATGAAATTACCACTTTTAAAGAACCGAGTTTCTGGGAAAGGGAAGGAGAAAGCCTTCAGCGGCATGGCCGACCTGTCGTGATTCAGGAAAGAAATACTGGATAATTTTGACATTACTTTCTTAATTGGTGGTCACAAGCAGTTTGTGATATAGAATTTTTTATTATATATATAAAAAAGCACACAAAGTCCTGGTCTAAAACCGTACTGACCGGCAACACTTGACTTCAACCGTCTCTGGATTTGTCGGAGACTTTTTTTTATTCCCGCCTTCGCGTTACAGGGGCTGCTTCGATTCGCTGAACCTTCGTCCAATCAGCGGTGGCGAAAACGGTGTCCCTATGGTAACGGGTCAAATCCCTCCGCCCTAACGCTTGTCACGTGACATGACTAGTCAGCTGACTCCCCATGCGAACACAGCGGCGCTTCCATTTAGCTTTGGCTAAATACAGAGATCTTTTGGCATGAATCCGATTTTAATCTTTATCTTGTGACTAGAAAAGAACAAAATGCACGTCGAGTCACCTCTCTTTTGAAAGTACCTATCAAGGTCGGCTCGAAAGGTGAGATGGAAATGTGTATCAAAAACAAACATTCATTCATTAGGTTTTAATGTTTATAGCTGTCATTTTGTTTAGTTATGTTATTAAGGTGAATTAATGCTGCGCACTGAACTGCTACGTTCAAACATTTAAAAGTTCATCACTACAACTTCTTCATATTTAACACATCTGGATAATAAACAATATTGTTCATACATTGTTGCTAAAACGGACATATTACTACTTTTGAAAACTAATGAAACTCCCTCTCCTATTTTTCATCAAGGCGATGAGGACTAGATAGTTGAATCAGGAACCGAAGCATACAAGCCCTGAGATGTCCCCTTCCTCCTCTTTTCCTTCTGTTGTCCTAAATACTGGGCATCAGATGCCCCTCCTGGGTTTGGGGACCTACAAACTGAGGGGCTCTGAAGAAGTGTTTGTGGCTGTGGATGCTGCCCTGGCTGCAGGTTACCGAGCCTTTGACAGCGCGGCGGTCTACAGGAATGAAGCCCACTTGGGCAGAGCGCTGCAGGAGCTGCTGCCTAAATATGGCTTGACCAGAGAAGATGTATTCATAACCAGGTGTTTTTTTTTCTCCTACTTTTAATTCAAAGAAAATGGCATGTACATCATGTACTTGACAGTTTTTTTTTTTTTTCTGTTTCAATGCAGTAAGCTGGGCCCTAAAGATCAGGGTGAGAGGGCGATGGACGGTGCCCTCTGCAGTCTGTCTCAGCTGGACTTGGGTTACATTGATCTCTACCTGATCCACTGGCCCGGCACACAAGGACTGCCGGTGACCGACCAGCACAACCCAGGTAGAGGGCAGATTACATCAGCGTTTTTTTTTTCTTTTTTTTTTAAACATGACAGTCAATGCATGCATCAATACTTAGTTTTAAAAATAAACGTGAAATACAATATTTTCTTATTTTGAGGTGTATTGAGCTGTCTTCTTTCATTCCTCCTCTGAAATGTAGATGAATTACTTAAGTAATGTGATGATATGGCTGAAATTAATATTTCATCACAGGTAACCGAGCTCAGAGTTGGGCCAGACTGGAGGAGCTGCACAGCCAGGGGAAGCTTAAGGCCATCGGAGTGTCCAACTACACACCTGCACACTTGAAAGAACTCATGCAGAGCTGCAAGATCCCTCCTGCAGTTCTACAGGTGTGATGCAAAAGACTGAGAGGACAACACATAGGATATACAACCCTGTTTTGTTTTTGTTTTTTAAATCACCATCTTTGAATTTTAAGGTTTGATGTATCAGGACATAATAATAATAAAAATAATCATCATATAGTCCCTACCAGTTTTAAAAATATTGGATAAATAGAATTTTATATGAACAATGACACATGACATAAAACCTTGTGTCATTTATTTAACAAAAATGAATCCAAAAT